>CM051024.1:104101711-104244211 GCA_027627225.1 Congeria kusceri
CGTGAACTTTAAAAAATTTTTAAATTGTATATATTTATTATCACAAATGTCAATTATGTAACGAACATTTCAGGAAAGATTAAGACGCTTGTGATTCTCATTGTTGCCATAGCTGGTATCATAAGTCAGCGAACGTTCACCATTAGATATCATAGAAATAAAGAGCAAAATTGAACAATATAAAACTGCTCAATTCGCAAATATATTTTAAGTTTGACGTCAACACACAAAAACCTGATTTTAACATCGCTTAAAGGTATTGGTAATATTTGGATATTGGAATGGTGCAATATCAAAAAAAGAACATCAAGAAATACCGTAGAACGGGTTTGATTATTACAATAATTTAGTTGCAGAACGCGTCCATGGCTATTATTTGCATAGCTTATAGTCATTGAGAGGTTTAACAATCGAATGTTTGACACTTTCGGATGAGCGTAAACCGCTTCCGCGCCCTCTAAATCCGCTTATGATTTGAGTATTGGTCTAACCTCACTAAATACTATTTTTATATTTTATGTTGAATGTTTAGTGTGCGCATTATTGTACATAGCATTTGCTTTTTTTATATGTTTACACGATATGTTGTGATACTTTATTCGACGAGTTTTTTTGCACAATATTTTCCGAAATTGACCTGACCGAAAACAGAACGATTACCATGATAAAGTTATAACAGTTTTCAACACTAAACAATACATATGACAATCCGTTCTTTGTCTGTTTTGCATTCGTTTATATTGAAACTTACCTGTATTATCTATCCTGTCAATAGAGGGGTCGAGATGGACTATTATTTTTAGGGGAAACGCCCGCATAGATGCGTATGAGGCACAGGTCAGTAGACAACCATGTACAACTATCAACATATTTTTATGTCCACTTGCTCTGAATTAAAACTTTGCAATCAAATATGCTTTGTTTGACCCTTTATAAATAGTGCTTGTATATTTTCAGTGGAAGAACACTGGCGACCTAAATCGATCAAACGGAAATCGCATTTATTATATTTTAACAATATCCAACAAATAACCTCAAATATATATTGTCTAGCTGCTTTGTATTTAATATTGCATTCATAATTTTATTATAAGGCAAATAATATCGCATTGAAGTCTTGCTTTTCTATTTGTATATCGTGCGACTATGTCAAAATGCATATAAATACCTCGGTAATGGAAATAAATCCTTTGGTTATAAAGATTTTAAAATCGGTTATCGAAAGTGACTTCCCTCAACGGGAGCAAGGAATTTCTTAAAGAATTTTACTCGCTTGACCCCAAAAAACTGAATACGCCATATTGACTGTTATTGCAGCAATCTTTGGATCGGGGAATGGATGAGGAGCAGATGTCAAGAAAATCAATTGTGTTGAAGAACGGCAATTGTTGTGTATGACTCATATCGTGTCACAACTGAACTACTCGAATGCTACAATAAAGAGACTGGATTGAAATACCAGTCGGTGGTAATAGTAACAGGGGCGGCTAGATTTATTATGCTTGCTGTTTGTGCATTGTGGTATAATTTTCGACATGAGATATTCCTTTTGTAATGTCCAATGCAGAAAGATAATTAAAAGTCAGTTTCGTTTTGATACATTTCATTCTTATTCATCAACTAGTACATACGTTAGACGTATAAGACGTTCCTGTTTCATCACTATTCCGTATTTATTTCATTGTGTAATATTTCTGAAGGCCATTGCACTGAGCAGAACCTTGTGTAGATTTCCGTTGAGATAATTATCAAGATGATGAAAACACTGTTATTGAGCTCAACGGAATTCGGACATGCTTTAAGCAGCAGCCTGAAAGACGCATCCTTATTGATAATGCAAATTCATACGTGGCAAATTTATGACAAGATCGAAGAACAAACGCCTTTGTAAGACAAGGCATGACATCAATGTCACAGAGCGCAGCACGAAACTTGTCGAACGATAGCTTTCTCGACTTGAGAGACCCTGTGAAGATGTTCCAAGGCAAAAAAGAGAAACGAAAGGCTCATATCCGGGTAAAAACCACTAATGGCACTAAAAACAAGAAAAGCGAGTTCAATAAATCAAGAGCAACTGCACTACAAACAAACAAAGCTGGTCATGCAGTAAAACGTTGTGTTTATATACCGTTGATAACGCAATTACTTTATTAAAAGCGCAATATTGATAGGTGCTGAAACTATATATATATATACATTTCCTTTCAAACATACGCGAATTATATTTGTGGTATAAATGACTAAATGGCATGCTTTCAATAAAAGATTTGTTTGTTAATTTATTTTATCGTTGATATTTACTGTTGTACCTCAACAATACCTAAGATTTTTATGTAATCCATTCATTGAGTTCTAATGTTAAAGTCAATGTTCTCACCTATTTCCCCGTGTCTCGCGCTGAGACAATAGAGTACACTGTGTTAGACATAACATAAAGTGAAGCAATTTTATATTTACATAGTTTTCGAATAATTTATATCTCAATAAAACTTCATACACCGAAGCGCAATAAATCACAGGTTGGATGCATGTTCGCAATTAAAAATCTTTTGCAAGCATAAATATGCATACTCTCAACACATGCCATTTGCTTAAAGCCGCATAATTCTGCTTTCATATAACAAAATCGTTCCAATTTAAGTGTCAAATAATTTAAAGGAAGTCTAATAAGGTAAACATGGAAACTGGTCTTAAGAGGTAAACACACTTAATATTATAAAGCTCTTTTGGCCTTCACATTGATTCAGCCAGTTTGTAAGTAGACAAAGTACTTGAAAAGTAAAAACCGACATAAGTAAAACCAGTTACAGTTTCAAGAGATCCGTTAGCATATGTCCATTGTTCACTCGTAGCAAAAACGAACACCTCTTTTAAAAACGACAACCTCTGTTTTAGTTATATTAAAATTCAGTTTGTTTTAGTAATATTAACATTCAGTTTTTTTTGTCAATACAAAATGTATGTAAATTATCTAATTGTCTTTGTAATCCAATCTATATGTATCTGAAACTAAGGCAATATCTAAAAAACATGAGGAGAAATACTTCAATGGTGTTGGGGTGCAGTAGAATACCAAATATGAACAGTTCATTAATAAACATTACAAACAATATGGGGATCACTTTACATCCTTGTCATAGACCAACCAGACAATTACAATAAGCAGAACAACCACGTATAGTTTTAATCACTTGCTATAATAGTTCCATATATAGACCTTTTTGACCTTGTATAATATTTTACGCAGAGCATTATAAAGGGTAGGTCGACAAACTGAATCAACTTCCTTCTGAAAGTCAACAAATGCTACTTACAGTTTTATCTTTATACACATATATTTATGTTCAATAGCATATAACACATAAGCATTATCAATTGTGGAATACCGGGTTCTAAATCAAACATGCGATTCACAAATTCTAGCATACATAAAATGTTAATCGTTTAGTTAAAATTGATTAATAAACGTTACTAATAATATCAACTAACGCAATTCCTTTGTAATTATTAACACAATGTGTATTCCCCATTTTATAGATAGGGATGATCACAGAATTTGCTCATATTATTGGTAATTCCCCCATACTAAATAACATTTTAAAAAGTGCTTTGCCAGTGCTTAACCATTTATTTGTTTCACTTCCCAATCCACCACATAGAATATTGGTTGAGCTTAATGATCTCTTTTTAAACTTTGTGTGGAATGGGAGTTCAAAAATTAACAAAAATGTACTTATTGAAGAATATATTGAAGGAGGTCTTAATATGGTCGACATCTTTTCATTTATAATTGCGTTGAAATGTTCTTGGATACGAAGGATCATCACAGGAAATGGTAAATGGATTAATATTGTAAAAATGATAATAGACACCCAAAAACTTTACAACTGTGGTGTTCACTATCCAGAAAACCTTATAAATAAAACAGGCAATGCTTTTTGGAAAGACACTTTAAAATCGTTTGTTGATTTCCGCAAAGCAGAATCATTAAATATAAAATACATATTACAAACCCCAATATTCTATAATCCTGATATAACGATCGGTAATAAAAGTGTATTCCTCAAAACATGGTTTGAAAATGGCGTGCATTTTATCTGCGATTTGATCAAAAACAACGATGGGTTAGAATTATATAGCTATGAAGAACTGTGTAACAGATATAATTTCTATCCAAACTACTTGCGTTACATAGGTATTACTAATGTAGTTACTAAATACTTGAAGAAATATGGTTTGTTCGATAAAACATCTGCTCTGAATACGATTGCAGATTTTGACTTTGTTAAGCCTTTTGTTCCCCTTCAAGTGATATCCATTTTAAAATATCAAAAAGGTACCCAACCCATGTATAATATTGTTAAAACAAATGACACTTTACCAGTCTGTATGTCAAAATTGACGAGCATTTTTGAAAATATTGAATTAAAAGACTGGAACCATATCTTTAGTATGCCATTTTGTATAACCAAAGATTCTACGCTACAATGGTTCCAGTATAGAATTATACACCGAATTATTGGTACCAACTATTTTTTGTATAAAATCAATTATAAATCGTCAGCTGAATGCTCTTTCTGTCATGATATGTCGGAAACAATTGAGCACATTTTTTGGGAATGTAAATACGTTAAAAATGTATTGCTGATTTGTTTGAAGGTTTTGAGGTATTCGCTGACTTCATAAATGCACCCTCTTTCATGTTAGGACATAAAAACACAAGTAGTCCTCTTAATCTAACATTCCTTCTCACTAAAAGGTTTATTTATAATTGTAAAATGAATCAAACAGTACCTACCGTTATCGTGGCAAGATCATTCTTTTCTATCCAGTATCATATTTTGAAGGAAATGAACTTCTGCAATTTAGATTCTAACTTAATAACTACATGGGACATTTTGTTAAATCTGTATCGTTAAGAACATTGTGACTTGCATATTTTATCCGTATATTCAAAATTTCAATATGTGTATCAATTTGTATATTGCTGTTTAAGCAATTATGATATTATTATTAATATGCAATTGTGAGCACTTGTCTTCATTGTAATATTATATATCATGCATGTTGAACTATTATCAATACTCATGATGTACGGTGTGGAGGGGGATGCCCTCGACCCTCACACACCTATTGACGAGGAAAATAAAATATATTGAACGGGAAAAAAAAAAAAAAAAAAAAAAAAAAAAAAAAAAATTAAAAAGTTTACTAAGAAATGGCACGAGTACATTTTTACCTTATATAATATGTTGTGGTATAAGCCACCAACTGCTTTGTTAACATTTGTAAATTTAACTGCATTTGTTATTTCAGCATATGGTATACACGTGCTAAAACTGTAAAGTCTTCATGTCATCACAATCGCCATCCGATATACCATCCACCACAAACCCTGTTTTTCAAAATCGTCATTTGCAAACACATTCTGAAAATGGTTGGCTCCGTCCTTGACTTACCAGACATTTTACGCATTTCACTTCAAAAGCTTTTTCCAGTGCAGAGTGTTCACTTGATGGGAACACGTTCAGCAATGTATTTCTAGACAATCTGTGTTGTAGTTTAAAGTTTTGGTTTCTTGTCAGCTCTTGTAGGAGATTGTAAAAATGTCGTCATTTACTTCTGTACATCACCATGTCATTACTAATATTACATTATATAGATGAAATGTGTTTGTTTTCGTTGTGATAACGCGTTAATCATCACCGGAAAGGAAACCATTTACATACAATGTGTATAGTTATTATTTAAATAGTGTCTCCCTTTCCGGTGATGAATAACGCGTTATTACACCGAAAACATTAATCATTTTCTGTTTAATTTAATTATATTGAGTATTTTGAAATATTTTGAAAGGATTTTCAACACGATGTTTTCAGTCTTTTGCAAAGTTATTTTCTCGCTAATGCGTTGTAATCGGTGTTAGTAATAAACATTCCTTCGCCATGTTGGATTACGATAAAAACGTGCCGTGGAATAGTAAATCAATTTAAACCACAAAACTGTTGACTCTAGGAATTATTATCGTAGCGTGTTTACAGTTCAACAGTTTACGATGCTGTACAGCAAATTCATATGCAACGCAGAATCCCGGTTTCTAAATTTATTTAAGTTTTAATACATGCAATTACCTACACGTTGTCGTTGAGAAACGTTCAGCTTTAAGTTTAAAATCAAGAAGTTAACACTCACTGCTAGGTTTAAATACATTTATTATTAAAGTACGTTTTGAAAGTGAAAGTGCGTTCAGTTTTCCAAATTTCAGATTTTCTAAATATAGCGTGTGTATACGTGTTATGATATAAACATTAGTTAACACAGTGACTATATTAAAGCGCACATGTGTTTTCAAAGCCAATTCAATGAATGATTAAGCTCGTTGATGCGCGTTAAAATGTAAAACAACTACATATACAATGTGGAAGAATGTTCTGAAATGCATTACTTAAAATACGTTTAAAGTGTTTTCTTTATTAATTATTTGGATTTATCAACACAATTGGATTACAAGTCGGACAATAAAAATACCAGATGCCGGAGGATCAAACGCTGAACACTTCTTTAAAAACACGTTGAATACTTAAATACTTAAGCGTGATTACTAGATATAAAGACTTAATACACACAAAGAATACATAAATATGTGCTAGGTATTACTTAAGGGATTCTTGTTGGATCTTGGAGAACCGCAAATATAGTATTTATGTTAATAAACGGAGTCTACTGCTTATAGCAACAGTAAACAACAAGTGCAAGTGAAGTATGTGGGAATTAATAAAAATGCAAAGGATTAAAAATACTTTGGATGTTAAAATTTAGTTCGGACCAAGATGACCATCTCCAATGCCTTGTGGGTAAAACTTGTAGCCGCAAGACACTGTCTGTTAGTCTTCTTAGCTCAATACGACTGAGGAATATCCAAGAGAAAATAAGTTGTACAACACTTAAATAAATTGGAGAGGTATTCTTAACATTTACTTTTATATATCTGTATTACTTTCCTTTTTGGGTAATTCTATATGGTGACAACACATATCAAATAAAAATAAAAAAAGTAGTCCCTCACTGTGAGTGATATGGGGATATATCTCACTGTTATTTTTCTATATTTCACTACTTCGCATTAAATACAAATATTGGTTATCAATTGCACTTGTTTACTAATTTGTTCTTAGTTCATCAAGTAAAACAAGAATATCGGTAGAACCAATGGATGCTGCTCCCCGATGCCGCTTTGGCCTCTAACTGTGGCATTGATCGTAAACCTATGGGCCTAATTCATTGGCAGACACTCTGTCATAAAAAGTGTATAAAAAGTGAATTAAAATCATGAAACATGCCATAAGTCCAGACAACCTTAAAGTATGACCATTGATCTACAGTTCGTTTTCAAGTGTGTGACATGCTGTCTCATTTAGGCGAACATTTGTACCAAGTAATTTGGAAATCCTTCAATGCATGGCCAAGTCAAAGTCCGATAAGCAAAAAGCTGTTTTTGACCTTTGACCTCTAAGTGTGACCATGACCTTTGACCTACGGACCATGTTCTTGTGAACGTCATGTTGTCTCATCCAGGTTAGCATTTGTGAAAGGCAGTTTCAAAATCCACTATCAATTGAACCCACAGACAAACAAAGTGCCAATTTTTCTTTTTAAATGTATTGTTTGTTATATAATAATGGCAATAATTCCCTGATAAATCATCGGACTGGAACGACCTGACAATATGTCCCATTGGTAAGAATGTTGCATATAAAGTTTCATTGAATTTGGTTCATACGTTCCTGAGATATCGCGCGAAAAAGACAATTTCTTTAAAAATGTGCAATTTGTAATCCAAGGCCAATAACTCTCTGAAAAATCATCAGACTGGAACTACCTGATAATATGCACATGTCCACCATATAGGGATACTGCATAGAAAGTTTCATTGAATTTGAATGAGTTAGCATTTAATATTTTAAAGTCGTGTTCATTTATATAAACTATGTTATTAATTCAATATAAAATTGTACATACATCTTTTGAATCTTGTGTGAAGAATACATGCCTTTTCTTTTTGTTTTAATATATCTACGTTAATATAAATTGTATGACAAATCTATGAATACAAAGTAATATATACGTACGTGACACTCAAAAAAGTATTGCCAAGCAACAAAATAATTTAATATAGCATATGTACTACATTAGTTCAACAATGGGTAGGAGTGACCATATATGTAAGTACACAACTAGAAATGTCTAGATGAGTAATAAAGCAGAATGTCCACTTTTTTTACAACGCAAAACAATTCAAGAACCATACCATGACACCTTTATAACTAGGAAAATATTCCGAGTGAAATAGCAAGGTGCTACAACCGGCTTCTTTATGGCTGCCCCTCTGGGTTGGTCATCGCATGACTATTGTTAATCTTTAACCATGTAGTGTTATGCTTGCAAATATTAAATGCCAATTAAAAACTTGATGTCTAGAAGTCTTGTTATGAAGCATAAATTGTGATCAGAACCCTTACAGAGACCTGTTATAAGCCATTACTTAACAATTGATCTGGCTTTCCCGGTCGGTATACATACAAAACCCACCCTGGACATAATCCCTCCCGCTCATTTTGCGTACCCGGACAAAAAACCATCCCGTTGATTTTACAACCCAGACATAATCCCTCCCCATTACAATTTACAATATTTAAATTATTTGAAAAAGAAAAGGTTTTAATATAAATATTTATGCTCTATTTAGCATAATAAAGAACACTCGTAAAGATGTAAGTCTGTTGTTTTATTTCTATATATTACCAACAGAGGTTTTTTATGAAGTCATAATATAATGTTAATATATTTTTATTAAGACTTCGTAATTGAAATATATGCGTTAAAGCCACCAAACGTCCATGTCAATGAAACAATTATAAGCAATTAATTTTAATAATTCACTTGAATAAAACACATAACAAATCTCTTTTATCAGTGGGGGATTTTTGTCTGGGATATAAACTTATCGGGATGGATTATTTCCGGGTAGCAAAAATGAACAGGATGGATTTTCGTTCGGGGGGAGTATGTCCAGGATTCAAAATATTCTCTCCGTCCTGCTTCTTTTGAGCAGCGCCATTTGAAGTTTCGTATCTTAAACCTTCCACTGTTAATACAAACACAAATAAAATATTAGGTGAAAACACTTTCTGAAAGGCCTCTTACATATACATAACCCTCAGCACTGACACATATTACCCATTTTTAATGAACAACTTATATATTTTTGGCGAAGACAAATGCATAGTTTAACAACCTAGATTGTTGTATTGTATTAATATAAAAGTTCACTCTAAAACAGAATCCAGAAAGTATCCAGCATTAACAAAAACTATTTACATTACATTTACTTGGAAAAACACATATTAATGCACCAAAAATGTTATGCACCCCAAATAGTTATTAGGGGTTTCTTTCTGGTGATGGCTCTGGGGTTTCCTGGTCTTTAAAAATATATTATAAATGTGTTGATAATTCTGAAATATCTATATGTTTACGTAGTGACATTATTTTCGTTTCTCTTATCCTAAGTAAGAATGTATCGCCTCACCTTGTTCCATCTGTTTTGTCCCGGTCAAAAAAGAGTTATTTTATGATTCGTTATTGTCTAGCATTGATTAAAATAGGTAAGCCCTTTATAAATGATAGAAAAAGCACCATTATAGCAAATTATGTATGGACAATGTTTGTTACTGCAAACTAACACAGCAAATGTTTAATATTTACTAGAAATACCTTACCAATGTAAATTGCCCTATAATTAAAGAATCCACAGGCTGGCGGAATCGGTGAATATTGGCCCGGGTCAACTTAGGCTTGTTAAATAAATACCTTTCCCAGAGATAGTCTAGTCTTCTTTTCATGAATTACTTTTTAAATGAGTTGTTTTTGTAATGTAACGTGGAAGCGAAGCAAATATTAATAATAATTTTACTATATATTTATTCATAATGAGTCAGTTAGTAAAATAGTAAAATTAAAATGAGAGCTGACAAACAACCATCTCAAAATGATACACAACAAGTTATAACTTAACATGATGGGTTGTTGAATTGCTCTAATAGTTATGTGATATTGTATCGTAAAAATGGAACATACAAAGGTTAAATTGCAAAACGAAAACCACAACACATTATCAGTGGGTATACATTCATTAAGTAATGGAATAAGTATAACAAAGGGAAACTCGAATACAGAAAACAACAATAATAAACTACATTAAATTTTCCTTAATCAAGACAAACATTATGTTTAATTGCAAAACGCAAACAACAAACATTTTCAGTCTCTATACTTTCATTAAAAATGGAAGATGTATAACAAATGAAAACGCAAATAAAAACAATAGCAATAATAAACTACATGCAATTATCAATTTCCTGCACCAAGACAAACAAAAGGTAGAAAACAAGTAACAACAATGTAAAACAAAAAGAGCAGTACTAGAATAAATAGTTATCACTCAAGTTTACACACAAGTAATAAAGCAAAACTATTTTAAATTGCAAAACGCAAAGAAACATTATTAGTTTTTATACATTCATTAAAACTGAAATATGTATAAAAAAGGAAAACGCAAATAAAAATGATAGCAAAAATAAACTAGTTTCAATTATCATTTTCGTGAACCAAGACAAACAGTAGGTAGAAAACAAGTAACAACAATGCAAAACAAACGATCAGTACTATAATAAATAGTAATCACAGAGGTTTTCACACAAGTAATCAAGCAAAACTATGAAGCTGATATGCAGTAAATGCTGCAACAATAAAGGCCAATATAGAATGAAGATTTATATACACATGCATTTATATCACATATTAAATATGATGATTCATAAAAAGGACTTATATGGATTACATCATATATTTCTGAAAATATACTTAAATATTTGCGCCTATAATTACTATGAATGAAAAATACATGTATACACTATACATAAACATATGACTAAATACAGGTACTGCTAGACCTCATATTGAAGTCTCGTATCTCTTAAGACGAAAATATTATTATATACATTATCGTATGTGCTAAGTTAATCCGGAAAAACGGTGTAGGTTTTTTTTATATCTGAATATACTAGTTAAACCATTTGTATACATCTATGCAGTTTAATTGAAACAGTTTATATTAAACAAACACACTATCTCACATATGATTCTTAAATTAAAAGCAAAGATACGTGAGCAAAACCCCTTTCATAGAATGCAGCTAAATAGATATGTGAAATAAATAAAAACTAGGCATGTGTCCGTAGGACAAGGATGCCCCCCCCCCCCATTCCGCTGGTTGTCACAGAACTCTGCTGATGTCGGAAAAGATGCACCAAAATACCCAGGTGATGAATAGGTTTATAAAGTTTCATCAGTCTAGCAGTTATACTTGTTGAGTTACACGCAACAAAGATCCAAAAATGTCATTGTTTGCTAAAAAAGGGTCATAACTCCACTAATGGTGGAAAAAAACTGTACTAAAGTACCCAGGAGCACGAGATCACATACTGATTAATATATTTATAAAGTTCCATCACTCTAGCAATAATAATATTTGAGTTACACGCGACTTAAGTCCCAAAATGTCCTTTTTCGCTAAAAAAAGGGCCATAACTACGCTGATGTCGGAAAAAACTGCATCAAAATACCCAGGTGCACAAGTTCACATGTTGATTAATATGTATATACAGTTTCATTACTGTAGCAGTAATACCTTTTGAGTTATGTGCGACACAAGTACAAAAATGTTTCGCTAACAAAAGGGCCATAACTCCACTGTTGTCTGAAAAAAACTGCACCAAAAATCCCAGGTGCACAAGTCCATATGCTTATTAAAATTTTTATAAAGTCATCACTCTAGCAATAATTATTTTTAAGTTATGTGCGACACAAGTCCAGAAATGTAATTTTTTTCTAAACAAAGGGCCATAACTCCACTGTTGTCTGAAGAAACTGCACCAAAATACCCAGGTGCACAAGTCCACATGCTTATTAAAATGTTTATAAAGTAATCACTCTAGCAGCAATACTTTTTGCGTTACGCGCGACACAAGTCCAAAAATGTCATTTTTGCTAAATAACGGGCCATAACTCCGCTGATGTCGGAAGAAACTGCACCGAAATACTCAGGTGCACAAAGTTCACATACCGATTAATATGTTTGTAAAATTTCATCACTCTAGCAGCAATATTTTTTGCGTTACGCGCGACACAAGTCCACAAATATCTTTTTTTGCTAAAACAAGGCCATAACTCCGCTGATGTAGGAAAAAACTGTACCAAAATATCCAGGTGCACTAGCCCCGATGCACACGTTCACAAACTGATTAATATGTTTATAAAGTTTCATCACTTTAGCAGTTATACTTTTTGAGTTACATACTGACTAATATGTTTAACACAAGTTCACATACTGATTAATCTGTTTATAAAGTTTCATCACTGTAGCAGTTATACTTTTTGAGTTATGCGCGACACAAAAATCCGACGGATGGAAGGACGGACGGACGGACAAGAGCAAATCTACCCCCCCCCCACTCTAAAGTGGGGGCATAAAAACTATCATAAATCATTACATTATGTTCGTGTGTTTTACAACAATAACTGGGTAACATATTGAATCAGTCTTGCAATAGCTTGTGTAAAGATGTAATTAAGGTTACTACCATCAAATATAAAATGTCTTAAAATACAAAAAATATGATAGAATATGATCTTTACATCTTTACAACAATACATGATTGAAGGAATTCAGTCTTAAAAGGATTTAATGACGGAATTGCGCTGATGTAATGCTGAACTTGCTATAGATTTAAAATGAATGTGATGTGTACATATTTGAGAATTGCAACAGGTCTCTAATGTCCCTGTCTCAAATAAGGAACTGCCTCCGGACGGCGTCGGTTTTACCCAAAATCGGGCAAAATAGGACAGTGCCCGCCAGGCGGCAGTTGCAATCTGGCGGTGGCAGCTGAAAAATTCGCTCATCGGACGGTGCCCATCGAAGTTTAAGGAATACTTACAAGTTATAGGCGCCGGACGGCAATTTTATGGATCGGGCGGTAGTAGTACGATTTTTATTTTTTAAAAATATTGTCCGATTTAAACGGCGACCGTGTGAGCATTTTCTTGGCGCCGGCCAGCGGCCCGAACGGCACCGACAATTGTACAGTTATCGCCCGGGTATCGATCGGTGCCTATACAGGCACCGGGGGGTCCCCGTTTTGTCGGATGGCGGCCGGCCGACTTGAATTGACTTGATACGTTTTTCAATACATTTTAGTTGCAATCATCGACACTCCTGCGCGGTGACCGTCCGATTCATCTTTTCACCGCACAGGTGCCGTCCGGTCATCGGCCGGTCGCCGCCCGTTGCTAAATGCTTGTTCTCCATGTCAGTCAGCGAAAACCGTCCATCGGCCGCTTGAGTTTGTGACCATGCGAAGGAAAAATATATATACCGCGCGGCGCCGGTCAGATTCCGAAAATTGCCGATGATTTATTGCTCGTTTAAATCGGACGCCGCCCGTTCTATTTGTGACCTAGGGATGAACATACTGTTTTCATCAAAGATAAATGTACAATAAATATGCACCTGTAAGCAATGTATGACAAAACCTGATCATGGCTCGATACGAACAATCAACACTTTGACATATATGATTAGAGACAAGTGCGAATAAATAGTTGGTATTGGCACACACATAACCAAACAAGTTGAGATATATAACTCTGTTCGATGGAAGACAGTCACTTTTCCAGAATGAGATATTCAGAAAATCAACATAATTAAGTTGAAAATGAAACATAAACTATGTTGTGTACATTTATGTTGAACGTCGTTCTATGCCCAACAAGATAACCATTTTAAAAGCTTGAATACATGAATGTTGCTATAAATGAAAAGAAGACTTTGAAAATGCATTGAGGTTCGACAGTTTGCAACAAACTCTGACACTTATGGAGTAAATTTTGTAATACAAAATTAATGACTCATTTCAAAAACTACAACACTGAGATTACGAAAACAATATATCAAATAGTCCATTAAACAACTAAACATTAAAAGTAAACAAAATAATATGTGAACGTTTTTTTCTAAAACAAACAAAAACTCGACTTGTCACAAGAGTGACAAATATACCCCTACAATAGGGTCTTGTCACAAAACTATGGCAAATAAATGGACCCAAAGAGAATGATTTACTTTATGCTGTTACATCTATTCACCTCCACTAGTTCACATTTGTGAAACCTTTCATGAAATGTAGTCTGGAAACCGTGTTTACAGGGATTTTAAGTCGAAAAGGGGCCATAGCTCTGTCAACATTTGGTGGTTTGTACCCAAAGTCAAACTCGACCTGTATTTCATGATGTTAAACATGTGAACTAAAAGGTATTCGCATATGTCAAGCTTTTCTTCATGAGTAATTGTCCGGAGACAGGGTGTTTAGAGAATTTACAATTAAAGATTCTAAGTTAAAAAAGGGGTCATAACTCTGTTAGCATTAAGTGGTTTGCAACCAAAGTCGAACTTGACCTGTATTGTATTATGTTACACCTATGTACCTAAAATAATTTAAATATGTGGAACATTTCATGAGTTATTGTAAGAAACCGAGCTGTTTGGAAATTTAAATCAAAAAGGGGCATAACTCTTTCAATATTTAGTGGTTTGTACCGAAATCGAATGATATTAAAATTGTGTAGTACAATATTTAAACCCGTCAACCTTTCATGAGTTATCATCCAGGAACAATATATTTGGCAAACTTTAAGTTCAATAGGGGCCATAACTCTAAAAACATTTATGGGCTTGGAACAAAAGTCGAACTTGATATGTAGTTTATGATGTAACACATGTGTACCAAAACCATTTTAATATGTCAACCCTTTCTTGAGTTATAGTCCGGAAACTATATTTTTAGGGACTTTAAGTCCAAAGTGGCCATAACACTGTCAACATTTAGTGGTTTGTAACTTAAGTTGCACTTGACCTGTATTTTATGATGTTGCACATGTGTACCAACAATTATTTTAATATGCTAACCCTTTATTGAGTTGCTTGTAACAAAAGTATCTTACGTTACACCCATGTACCTATATTAATTAAATATGTGAAGTATTTTATGAGTTATCGTCCGGAAACCGTGTTTTAAGGGAATTTATGTCGAAAGGGAGCCATAATTCCGTCAATAGTTAGTAGTTTGCAACAAAAATCGAGCTTGACCTGTATTTTACGACGTTACACATGTACCAAACACTATTTGAATATGACAACCATTTCTTGAGTGATCGTCCGGAAACCACAATAAAAAACGGACCGACAAACCGGCAGACTGACGGACCAACAAGCTCACTGTTATATATCCCCCCCCCTAAACTTCGATTGTGGGGGTATAACAACATGGGATAATGCTTGAAATAAACACAACAATTACATGTACAACTAGGTTGTGATGTGCCACAACGTACACAGAGCTCATAAAGAAAATCTTAACTTAAATAACAATAAAGTGACCAATTAAAACGCAAATCTCCAGGTAAAAATTTATATCATATTTGAACTCTGGTAAAATATTAATCATCTGTAGATTCTTCACTAAAATGAGAAAAAAAAATTTATTCACATTTGGGCAACAATATTTATTCACCTTCCGTTCTTGTTTGGCTTATTCTCTTTCAGTTCATTACTTGATTTCTTGACTCCCAGTTGTTGACTCGATTGATTCAATTTAATTCTTCAGGATATTTGTACCCGTTCAATTTATCAGGAAAAAGACAGTGCGGAGATGTATTCACATTTAGGGCACAACATTTATTGACTTTTAGGTCGTGAGATGTATTCATTGTAAGTTATTTATTTGATTCATTCAGCTTCAGGTCATCATGAGACTTTATTCACATTTAGGTGGTGAGAGTTATTGACTTCACATTTGAGTTGTGAGCAGATTTATTCCTTTTCAAATCTTTACTTGATTTATTAACTTCTAGTTCTTAACTTGATGTATTCACTTTCAGTTATGTACTTTATTAATTAACTTTCCGTTATGTACATGATGTATTCACTTTCCATAATTTCATCTACTTATTCCACCTTGTGTCTAGTTTCTTATTTGTCCGGTATCAGGTACATCACCAGCCACGTCAGGAACACAGTCAGGTTCTATGGGGAAAATAGACAGTAATAGTGAGTGCATGCATCAGGAACACAATCTGGTTCTGCATGTGGAATATATACAGCAATAGTGCATAAAGCTGAACTGAATCAAGGTCGACTATATATAACAGGAGAAGTTTACAGTAATAGTGACAACCCTAGGAACAGGATCAAGTTCTACAGGGAATAATATACAGTGAGAGTGAGTGTAAACATCAGGAACACAATCATGTTCTATGGGATAAATATACAGTGATATCGATTTTTAACATCAGGAACACAATCAGGTTATATGGGGGAAATATACAGTGATAGTGAGTGTAAACGTCAGTAACACAATCAGGTTCTATGGGGGTAATATACAGTGATAGTGAGTGTAAACAAACAGGTTATATGGGGGAAATATACAGTGATAGTGAGTGTAAACATCAGGAACCCATTCAGGTTATATGGGGGAAATATACAGTGATAGTGAGTGTAAACATCAGAAACGCAATCATGTTCTATGGGGGAAATATACAGTGACAGTTAATGTAAACTTTAGGAGCACACTCATGTTCTATTGGGTCAAAATACAGTGACAGTTAATGTAAACATCAGGAACACAATCATGTTCTATGGAGGAAATATACAGTGATAATGAGTGTAAAAATCAGGAACACAATCATGTTCTATGAGGGCAATATACAGTGATAATAAGTGTAAACATCAGAACACAATCAGGATCTATGGGAGAAATATAAAATGATAGTTAGTGTATACACCAGGAATACAATCAGGTTGTATGGGAGTAATATAAAGTGATAGTGAGAGTTTATATCAGGAACACACTCGGGTTCTGTGGGAGAAATATAAAGTGATAGTGAGAGTTTATATCAGGAACACACTCGGGTTCTGTGGGAGAAATATAAAGTGATAGTGAGAGTTTATATCAGGAACACACTCGGGTTCTGTGGGAGAAATATAAAGTGATAGTGAGAGTTTATATCAGGAACACACTCGGGTTCTGTGGGAGAAATATAAAGTGATAGTGAGTCTATACATCATGAACACTATCAGACTAAAATGGGGAAATATTTAAAAAAAATAGTACAGACGACTGAAATAACAACGATGAATCACAGGAAATTTTTTCTTGAATTCTCTGTTTGTTGTATTAAATGTCATCAATTTAAAAGAATTTTAAGTGCTCGTCATTGTTTTAACCCATTTTCTAAACTTGTTTTTTTTAGAACAGCGCGCGACAATGACGTAATTTCAAAAATTATGACTTCGTCACATTTTCGGTAAACAACCACCATAATTAATGTAATAGCATATTTATAGTGAATTTACGAAACGTTCGTTGCTGAAACGGAATTTCTGAATAATCGTAAACAACTAGATCTACAACCTAGAAAAATCGTAAATATTAATGAAACGCCCCCTCCCCCAGAACTGCGGTTACACACAACTAGAGCTGAGCGGGCACCCACACAAAATAGTGCTGCCGGCTCCGTGCACTATCCATTTAGTCGGCTCGCTAAAATGGCATTTTGAAATTAACCTAAATAACGGACATTCGACTTTTGTATACGCAAAAAAAACTATGTTAGGTATAATACAGTGAAAGTCGATTTCATAGCAGGCGTAGGATGTGGTTTAAACATTTTGCGATATGAAGGTCCAAGCAGTTTCCGTGGTACTAAGCTACATACTCAATGGTGGAAAGTGTGTTATATTGTTTCTTGATATATATTCAATGAAATTTGATAAAACAAATCATAATCACCTTTCTCGGTATCTTTAAAACATTCACAGTACTTTCCACATCATTGATTTAACCTTCGGATCAGGTAACGGTCGGCCAATTTGGTGGTTACGAAACCAAATGTTTTCGGGGGTGAATTCAAAATGCATTTGAACCGTCATTAGAGATCCAATTTACATTGGATAAAGTTTATCTCAGGTCGCTTGTGTCATCGTAGTAACAGTAATGATAACAGCGTTCCTTCTATGGACTTTTAAACACAATATCATCAATGAAAACACGTGTAGATTGATAAATTGGTAGATAAATGATGCACAATAATAGAAAGAGTAGCAAATTCTATAGTTTTATCCGTTTTAAGCGTATTTTGCGCATGTAAACAACGAGCTGTCAAACATGCAAACAATCAAAACAATATATCTCGGTCAAGCGCACAAGCGATGATGTAAGCGGCGCCAATGTAACAGACTTAGGGAGACCTCGTAGCATGGAGACTTCGTGCCAGGAGATGTTGTACCAATTATAGATATATATCGATTATATGTTCAATTCAGGGTTATATAAACTCAGTTTTTGTTCTATAACAATGAATTAATAGTTTGAAGGTTACTTTTAAATATCCCGGAAATTGTTTTTGCCACGAACACTGGATAGTCGACCATAACACAAGCAGAAATAAAAACAAGACATTATGTATTACCATGTTCAGAGAGAAAAAAACTTCTAGAGGTAAAATATGCAGAGATACATACCGGAAATTCTAGACTTTCATTTATTCACTTAAAATACATATACAATGTATGTTATGTTTATGTTTATGTTATATACTTCAGCGCTAGAACTTCAGTGATGGAACTAAGCAATACTAGATAAGGTAAAATTAAAGAATATACGTGTCAGAAAGCCACCCTGTAGGTGTACGGCTCACTGGCGGTCGGGGGCTCACGATATCCTCGGTACCTGGAGATTAGATATTGTAAGGTCATAGGCACAATGGCTACCACAGCAATTATGACTTTAAAATATATTTTAGTTATATGTAATTGTTAATTTATGGAAGTTATATTCAAATTAAAGTTTACAATAGAATGTGAATATTAAAACCATAGTTATATTTCCTATGTAATACCTCCAAACTTATTAATGCCCCCGCATTGGTTTTAAATAATACTCTAAAGTCCTTGCCTAAAACTGATTAAAGTGATATATTATATTCTAACACAAAAATACCATCGCACATACGTTCCCAAACTTGTCAAACTTTTTTTTTCTTGCATGGAGTCCTGGTGGAACTCGGCGGTGTTACACACGGACAACCGGAACGTCTCGTAGTAACCGCTCATACTCCGATCCGGGCTGTAGCCGTTCTTGTACACTATGCGAGGGATGAACTCTGATGTGAAGGCTATAATTGCCGCCTGAAATGAAGTTCGTAAAAATAACTTCAAGCGTAGTTCATTTTCTTGGATAAATTAGATATTACGAAAACAATGATATGTTGTCTTGGCAAAACATAATATAGATCTACTATGCATCAGTAAAACAACCATAAGAATCATACAATGTACAATGTATTTTTAATTTAATTTACGGATTGATCGATTTTCGTGTAACATTTGTTAATACTGTAACTAAATTACTTGTTACAAGTAGGTCAAAAACACATTCTTTGTAAATGATTGTTCCGTCATAACAATGCATGTCTTTTTTGAAAACTACATCGCAAGGACTGTTTCAGCCATGACATATAATGTCATTGGTTTACATCAATCCCATGAACAAGTCACTCAAAACGTTTACCACCAACTAATGGCCTGTTAAATATAGTTCACAAAATATGTACATGTATGAGAAACATTTCTATTTTAATTTCACTTAAAAAAGTTATGATTTTGTTACGATATATTAATTGCAATTTCTTAGAACTTTGCTTTTCCTTAAAAATCTGTCACAATTGTAAACAAAATGTAATTAGGTTAAGTGACAGTTAAAATTATGAGCAAATAGAACGCACAAATTATTGTTCAGCAGTACTTACATTGGAGACAACAGCAATTGCTGTGATTCCTTGTAAAATGCCAAACCAGATGCCTAAAAGGACAGTATATGAGTATCAGTCATTTATTAGACACAGGGGTTTTTATTTATAGGAAAGTATATTCTTAATGGCGACTAGAATTTTCACATGAGTGACGAATATACCCCCACACTATGGCCTTGTCACAAAACTACGGCATCCGATTGAAAGAAATGGACCCAAAGAGAATGCTTTAATTTGTGAATATTTAACAGTGTATTTTGATAAAAATAAGTTCAATAGGAGCCATAACTCTGTTAACATTTAGTGGTGTATAACCTAATTGGAACTTATCCTGTTATGTATGATGTTACACCTCTGTACCTATAATAATTTAAATAATTATGTGAAACCTTGCATGAGTTATTGTCCGGAAAGCGTGTTTTTCGGGATTTTTTGTCGAAAAGGGACCATAACTCTGCAAAATTATAGTGGTTTGTAACCAAAGTCAAACTTGACCTATATTGCATGAAGTTACACATGTGAACCAAAAGGTATTCGAATATGTCAAGCTTTTCTTCATGGGTAATTTTACGAAAACTGTGTTTTAGAGAATTTAAGTTGAATAAGGGCCAAAACTCTGTCAAAATGTAGTGGTTTGTAACCAAAGTCGAACTTCACCTGTATTTTATCATGTTACACATGTGTAGCAGTAAATATTTAAATATGTCATGCCTTTCATAAGCTATCGTTAAGTTATCGTCCGTAAATCATAATAAGCAACAGTCAGACAGATCGGCAGCCCGACAGACCGACAAGCTCTCTCCTATATACCCCCTTAAATTTCGTTTGTGGTGATATAATTATGTAGATGTGTTAATTTGTAGAGAATGTACATTATTTTGTAGGGCAACCATAGTATTACATTCTATAAAAGGTACCATTTGACATGATTCAGATTTGTTAAAGAGACTTGTTTTAGCCATCAACATCAGCAAACATTTTACTCAAAGTACAAGCTCACAACCTTCCAGTTGTAATCAAATTATTTTCATTTATTTTACCATTCTTAAAAGCATTGATGCATGCCCCCAAAAAGTCAATAACAACACTGACAACACCCCTCGTTCGTACCGATATCCTTTGACCGTAGAGCCAGAGGGCGCCTCCACAGCTTTACAAACTTGTACGCGTCCAGTCGTATCTCGATGATGCTATTGATCAGCGCGAAGAACGGGGCCAGCGGGAACGCAGCCACGAATATGGTCACAAACTCAAACTGGATCACAGTTCGAAACAGATAAAATATGGTTTCAAATATACTAAGATACTGTGAAATAATTTAATTTTGTGGTGGTCTAATTTTCGCATAGTTAGCGGTCCAAGAAGAGCGTTAATTTAAGACTCCCCATCAATGTTCTTTTCGCATGATTACTTGAAAATAAATGCATGAAAATAAAAAGTAGGTAAATTCAAGACCACATGAAAAGCTGTTTTTTCAATGATGTGCGAAAGTTAGACAAATGTGAAATAAATTACAGTATTTTTATTTTATATTTATTCAAAACAAGATGAGGAGATTTTGAGTTCAAAATCCTGGAACAATGAACGGATATTCCTTAAAAAGATACAGAGTACTGGTCCTAAACTTTAATGTCACAGTGAAGCTATGAATAAAGTGCCTGCCTTAAGATCAAGAGTGTATTCCCTATTCACAGAGTATGTAAGTAGGGAAAGATCTAGGATCAATAAAAGGGATGCTTCATAAAAGGAGCAGGAGGTGTGGATTGTATTTGATAGTTTCTAACAATTTGGCTTACCAAGAATTTTTATCATTTAAATGTGCTTCCAAAAGATCAGGGGCAATATTGCAGTAAACAACTTAAGTTTGTCTTCAAATGATTTCCCTGAAGTTATTTTTGTATTGAAATTTATTTAAAACTGCATATACTTCTTAAATATCTCCTAATGTAACCGAATAATTGATTGATGTCCCTACAAATAACATAATTAGTACACGTGAACCGACCCATTTCCAGGTACTAATCCAACAGGTCCAGTTCTGGTTGGTCGACCAGGTTGTAGTCCTGCTCCCAGTAGGGCACGTTGTCGTCCTTTTCCCCATTCACCTGGCAAGACTTGCACCACACCTTCACCATCCTGAGGGAAGAAAGCATGTAATATCTTAGGTAATTTGAATGATAAAGTATACAAAACCTCACGCGACCATTACATGACCTTTCTGAGGGAACTTGAGGTATTAGCATTATATTGACCGACCAGTCAGCTAAAAAACGATGAACGGACCGATGCCGAGTCACTGTGAGTTACGTCTTTATGCTTTAAGATATAAGTTTATTGTTAACAATAATGCATTGATTCATGTTATTATGCCTCCCCCCCCCCTCGAAGATGACGGGGTATATTTGTTTGCTAAAGTCAGTCGGTCGGTATGCCAATAGGTCGACGACCTACGTTTCCGCTCTCTAAGTTCAACAGTTTTCATTTCATCTAATATTCAGTTAATTTCATGAACAAGTTTTTGGGCATAATATCTCGGTCAAGTTCAATAATCAGCCGAATCGCTCCAGAAATTGTGGAGTTATGGCCCTGGAATTATTTAAAATTAACATATTTAGCCGTTTCCACTCTCTAAGTTTGCATCCGATCTTCATCAAACGTCACGAAATTGTTTATAATAATAATATATAGGTCAAGTTCTATCACCAGCCAAATCGCCCCAGGATTTGTGGGGTTATGTCTCTTCTAAGATAAGCCCTTATAGCCGGTTCTGCAATTTAAGTCCAACAGTTTTTATCCAATCTTCAATGAACTTCATAAACTATTTGTAATAATAATATCTATATTATGTTTGATAATCTGTCAAATCGCCCTATGGATTTATTGCCCATGAATTCTCTGAAATTGGCCTTTTTAACGGTTTCCGCTATCGCAGTCCAACAATGTCCAACCAATCTTCACCAAACTTCATGAACATGTTTTAGGGCATAATATCTCGGTCAAGCTTAAGAATCAGCAAAATCGCCACAGAAATTGTGGATTGTGTTTCTTGAATTATGTAAAATTGGCCTTTTTAGCCTTTTCTGTCTCCTAGTCCAACATTGCATAACCGATCTTGAACAAACTTGGTTAAAATCTTTGGTTATGATACCTCTGTTAAGTTTGATAATCAACCAAATTGTCCCAGTAACTGTAAAGTTATGGCCCTTGATTATCTCAAATTACCCGTTTTAGTTAGTTTAACCTAGAGGGGGCATAACCGTTTTACAAACAGCTCCTGTTTAATGTTTTGATGAACATGAACGCAAATAAGGTAACATAGTAAGGTTTATTAAGCAGTAGTAAAAAATTAAACTAGCCGCTTAGACCCAATTCTAAAAGTCAAAACTTACATGCTAATACATTCTGAAAATCAACATTAAGACTTCTCTAACGGCAGGACAATCTCATTGAAGTTGGCGAAGGCCTGCTTGCCCATCCTGATGATACCCAGCTGAATTCACAGCTCTGTAAGGCAGCCGGCTGGGTCACACTGGAGTGGGGAAATAACACGTACACAACTTAAGGATATTCTAACATTGAGAAAACTGGACAAGACCTTACATGTCGTTTTGACCAACTAGATCTATAGCTTGAGTGTCATAAAGGTATCGTTAGTTAGGATATGTCTACCTAAGCATGCTTAAAGTGACTTTACCCAGAAGTTCAACTTTTTTCTGGGAATTTTTGCACCAATTAAGAAATTGCTTGTGTTATTTTGCAACAAGATTGATTGTTGTTTTATCGCTGCTATGTGCTTTTTACATGATAAATATTTTCCTTAACCAAACCCGAATTTCACTATAGAAAAAATAATTAAAACAACACAAGCCTGAACACATGTAATTTCAACCCCCGCGCAGAGATTTCACTGGCTCCCAGCAAAACAACAGCAAAATCCCTGCCGTCATAAAAACTATGTGTTGATGCTCAATTAAATCTTCTCGTTATTATTTACGGATTAAATTAGTTATTTTCTTTTCCTTTTTTTCATAACTGACAGTAAATGTTACACAAAATGTTGCCTTACATATGCTAATTAAAAGTTACAAAATCGTATTCCTTCCCGATCAGGAAGGAATTTACTTGCGATGGCAGTGGTTAATTACTGTTAACTAACAGAGGAGAAACCGCTACGAGGAATGCCTTTAAACCGGTTAAAACTCAAAACTTCCAGAATTCGCGCTGTCATGATTAGCCTTTGATGTACATTCGCGAAGCGACGTCACGAAAGTTTGTGACGATTCTCGAACGATAGCGGAAATTGTACAGGTTTTTAGTTTAAACCTATTTGTTTTAGCTCGATTGCATCGAAAGCCATAGGCTTATAGAGACACTCTCGAGTCCGTTTCCTGGAAAGAACCAGTACTTGGTGTCTTTGGAAGATCCTTAGAACGCTCTTTGAGTGGGGATCGAAACCGGGACACATCCGCTACACCATTGCAACCTTTTGGTATTTATGCATCTGCTCTTTCAAATCTAAGAATTGTACAGTTTCACATTTTTTTGTTTCACAACATTCTATGTTGTGTTTCCTACAGTGTACATTTAATGTAAGAAATTGAAATCATGTGTTCTTGATATTAAAGTTAAATAAGCAACGTATGTAATTGAGCTCTACTATTTGACAGTATAATTCGAAGAAAACAGTGAAAACGCGTATATATTTCCCAATTAATACCGTATAAACAAATCGGAAAGAACATACCATTTAGAAAATCAACATTAAATGTACTAAAAGTATTTATCACGGATTGTTTATTAATTCACTACGAACATTCACACCATTTATGCATGCGCCACATTTCACGAATTTGCTCAGTTATTTAACGTCACTTGTTACAGTTGCCGCCTATGTATGTAAAGAAATATTGTTTTCAAAGTCTTAATGCCACTATCCTATCGCTAATCATTGTCAATTATCGACCTATATGCAAATGTTGAGAGACAGTGGACTGACCTGCAATTGTCAATTAGCATATAGGATGTTTGCGATTTCATTCATCTTGAAATAAATTATGAAGGCACGATAAACGATTATCCAGTTAACTCTTATTTATCATAAACCTCATAATGAAATATAATTATCAGTATTTAAGTATTGTTCGCTATCTTTTGTGGCGAATTATTTTGTCCCGCGACGAATCGTGACGAGAAAGTAATTAATAAAAATGAATACCTTTGCGCATTATATTTATGTTCCTTCAATAAATTGGCTAAAAAACAAGTCCAAGTGTTAACTGAATCTATTACTCTGAATTATAATTATTATTTACACAACCCTTCAAGTCAAATTGTGACATTTGTTGATGAAATAAATTTACTTATTATTGTATACATTTACAAACATTATGAACTTTTTAATAAAGCAGCAAATTCCAAACAAAGAAAACACGTAGTTCTCGCCAGAAGCCGGAAGTGTCTTGTCCATGAAGGGTTCGATGATTACTGTGCGGAACAAGGATCGAACATAGACACGCGACGCTTCGCGTTCATACATGTGATGGACATGCCGCCGTCTCGCGAGGTTAACAAACAGCCGTCTCTCAAGGGTAACAAACAGCCGTTTCTCAAGGATAACGAACAGCCTTCTCCCAATGGAAACGAACAGTCGTCTCTAAAACGTAAGGATCAGCCGTCTCGCAAGTGTAACGAACAGCCGTCTCGCGAGGGTGACGAACAGCCGTTTCTCAAGGGTAACAAATAGCCGCTTAGAAGGTTGCGCCGCGAAAGAAAATTCCCTAAAGTGGAATTGCTCTAAACAGGTCATACTAATGCCTATAAAATAATTAAAATTTGGTTAAATGTGCCTAACAACGATCTGTCTATTAGTTATTGTCTTCGAAAATGCCAATGGCCATTTGATGCGTTCCTGACTGGGCAGTTAGTTTACGAAAATCATTGACTGTTCACACATTTGTGGTTGATCTTTCTTTATAAATTAATTGCATCGAGGAATAAAAATTCCCGTGAATTCAAGAAAATCTGACCGGAAATTGAGCCACAGCGTGCCTTGGATATGAACCATTGACTCTGAAACCGCCGGCGTGTGCTCTCATTGATTTATGACTGTTCTGGCTATGGAAAACTCATTTGTTGTTCTAAAATTTGTTTGACACCTGACTAACACATTGTTTTGATTGTGAGTTAATACGGTAAGAACCTCTCCACAAAACTGTTGTAATTGATGTTTGATAGTAGAGGAAAGGATTGTAAAGGACTATTCAAACTTGGACATACATTATATAGGACTTTTCAAACTTAAACAGACATTTATTTTTATATCCAGTATATGTTAATAATATAACTCATTTTATGTAAAACACATTTGGAATATTTGTATACTAAATACGCATTTCTTTTAGGACAGTTTTATTCGGAATGTGGGATGTAATGGGCAGTCTTTGGCATTCCATGCATATTCTAGCTCCGCCCACATGGACAATGAGCATTCAAGGTTGCAGAGCATGCCCAGACACAAATGTTTAATATAGCATGCATTGGTTGTAATGTGATCTTTAGGTACACTTATGCGAGGGAGAGAATAAACTGTATAAAACCTACTCCGTCTGCGGATCTCGATCATTTATAATAATAGAACATCACAGTCACTATCAGGTGACACATGCCCCGGAATGCTCTGTCAGCAAGCGCGACCTTTGACACCAAAATAAATCTTCTACATAAAAGTGAATGAAAAATGTAAACTTAATTATTTCACTCAAAATGGCTGCTCCGCAAAAAACTTATGTAAACATTTACCCAAAATATAAAAAAACTACATAGTTATGGGGGCAGGAGCGACTGACGGTTCGACTTTAATATGCCCTCCTTCGGGAGCATAAACAAACTTAATAATATTTAATATATCCATAAAACTTCAAATAAATAAGTATATTGTATACCATGTCGATGAGTTTTTATTTTGAACAGAACACAACATGGTGCTTAGAATTGCAGGCAACACTATCAACCTTAAACTAAATGGGCAAGTCGACCGAAATGGGCCTCAGAACTTGAATATAAGTTGACTTAAAGGCACTTAATGACAAAGACCAAAATAAAGATATTTAGATCTAAAAATATGATATTAGAAATGTGAAGATAAAATATAACTGCTGTATACTATGCAAAAGTATTTTTCTCCTTCTTAGAAAAAACAACAACACTAATGTGGGTCAAGTTTGATGACCCACTCGTTATTTAAGATTTTCAAGTCAAAAATAAAAGTGACCTATATATCGTGTGAGCTAATACACGAATACTTATTACAGAGCAGAATAGACATTACAATATGGTCGATGTTTACCACTTCTGCTAAGTAATTTGAAGATTGTTCCATACAGTATATTTCGGTCGAAGAAAATGGCTTAAACTCTTAAATTTGACCTTTGGCCTTTAAGTTTGACATTGACCTTGGTCCAAGGCACCTGGTTGTTGCACGCCACATGCCATCAATGCTTATCACTTAATTCAATTCTTCCATGCCGGGCAAAATTATGCTCCGGACACAGTCCATGGTATAAATTCATATATTTGACCTTTGACCTTTAAGCGTAACATTTACCTTGAACCAAGTTCTTGCGCGTGACAAACCGTCCTATAACGGTTATTACTTCTGCCAAGCTATTTGAAATTCCTTCAATGCTGGACAAAATAATTGCGTGGACAAGAATCTTAACATTTATACATATACTCTACCTTTCAAATTGGACCAAGGCATTTGGTTCTTGCACGAGCCACACTGCCTCATGATGCTTATCACTTCTGCCAAGTTATTTGAAATACCTTCCCTGCTGGACAAAAATATGCTCTAGACAGTGTATATTGTTTAAATTCTTATATGAGACCTTTCACCTTTAAGTGTGACCTTGACCTTGGAATTACGGACAACACCCCACCTTAAAATGGGCGCAACACACCGTCTCAACATGTTTAGCACTTTTGCCAAGTGATTTGAAACTACTTCACGCTGGATTATGCTCTGACAGATTATATGGCTTAAATTCTTATATTTGACATTTGACCTTTAAGTTTGACCTCGACATTGGACCTAGGGACTTGGTTCTTGCGCGCGACACACCGTCTCACCAAGCTTAACACTTGCGTTAAGTTATTTGAAATTCCTTTCATGCTGTACCAACATTATTCTGAGGACAGGGTCTATGACATAAATTATAATATGTGACCTTTGACATTTAAATAGTGACCTTGGATTTAAGGACATGGTTCTTGCGCGCAAAACACCGTCAACATTTCTGCCATGTTATTTTAAAATCCTCCAATGCTGGGCAAATTTATTTTCCGGACAAAAATCAAAAATGCGTACATACGTACACACGTACACACGTACACACGTACACACGTACGTACGTACATTTGTACATACGTACACACGTATATACGTACATACATACGTACCCACGCACAGGTTTAACACTAAATGCCCCCCCCCCCATCATTGATGGAGGGGCATATAAATAAGAAGATTCGAATTTTAAGCGCTGTGTCACCTGAACATGTGAAATACATTATTTTACTCGTTATATATTCAATTTTAACATGGTATTAAGCAAACAAACATAACAATACATATTCAATATTAACCTAAAGTATAATAATAATTTACTAACAACACATAAAACCCATGGACAAAAATAATACGCTACAGTATTGATAAAATCATAATGCAGGTGCATTTTTAAAGCAAATCACTTATGCTAAAACGACATCATGAAATAAATATTTCATGATAGAGAAAGATTGAGGTTGGCGTAAATCTAACAGTATATTCACCAACCGTATCATCAAACCTGACACATAAACATATTGTATATGTCTTAATTAAACAATTGTAAATATATAGTCTAACCAAAACAGTTCGAAGCAAATGCCACATTTAACAACTATAACATTTCTGTACACAGTTAAAACTTCACAGTAGATGGATTATCCTGGCATTACAAAGCTATACATAAACAAGACACAAACAATTTTTATAAATTGAGAACTTAAGTGTGCTGTATTTGCAAAATGTGTGACACATACTTTCCATCCTTGTGCATACAATCTCAATTGAAAATTCAAGGACAACCTGCTCCGAATAAAAATCACATTTCCTTGCATTCATGCAACTGTAGGCCCCATATTAAATACAGGGACAGAAAGCTGCTGCAAATTAGAAAGAACATCAGAAATATTAAGGAATACAAGATTGCATAAATAAAAGAGAGTTACATACCATCAATCAGCAATAATTTATTAATTACAATAAAATAAATCCCGGAAACAATATTATTACTTCTCAATCCTTAAATTGCTAAAAGAACGATCCGGATTTTGGCACGAATAATTTAAACTCCTCCCCAGCTTTCATTGTTAAAAGATTAATTTCCATATATCGAAAATCACAGGCATTATCGCAGGCTATGTTAAATATCACAAACAGTATGCATGTGCTCATTTGTATGAAATAGTTTGAACTGAGTTTAACCGCTAAACACGTGATATCTGAGTACGATGCTGGGATAATATTGCAGATTAATTTAAATATGATTGACATGTGTGGAAGCGTCTGTTACATATTTGATTTCTCAGTAAAATAAAAAGTTTTCTAAATGTTTTACTTTGTTTCGTGAAAACACATTTTAAAACAAAGAAATCTGCATATGTCATTTACTCAACGGACTTTAAAAGATGAACGTTTCTAGTATAATAGTTTGTGCTCGGGCAAAATTGTAGCTCAAATTGGAGTGACATTTCATGGCATAGTTTTAGAACACACCACAAGCTTCTACTCACTGCAAACTATTGAATCAGTGGAAAAAAAAGAAAAACATGAGAAATTGTAAGAAATGGAATACATAAATTTGCATGAACAGAAATAGTAAAGAGACAAATATTTAAAACATTATTATAAATTATTCTTTTATACACTGTACATGTATATTACCTATACTGGTCTATACTAAGCAATCGTATGATAAATGGTGTTATCAATAGCATTATTATGTAGCATTATGTAACTGACTATATTGTGGGTAACAAGAAAAAGGCAATACGTACAGCTCAAATACGAAATAAATTATGAAATTACAAAGTGCTGTAATTATTTGCTGTAAAAAGTTAAGCAAGTAGCACATTATTTACATGTAAAAAATGTTATCACAGAAAAAATAACTTTGTCACACAATCTTTTTACAAATGCCCCAAGATTATAAACAACTAAGGTTTAGTAAAATTGGGACTGTGCAATTATACATGAACACATATTATATTCCTACGATTACGGTTATATAACGAATGCCACTAAAACATCTACAAAAAGATAATCTGTGAAAAAAAGAGAACTGATGTATTGCATTCACACCTCCTCTTGTTCAAAATCAGCGGCATCCCATTTTTTATGCAGTTCAGCCTTCTTTTGCTTCTAAAACTCGTGAAAAAATGACGCTGTAAATGAAATAAATCTTAGTCATTTTCATTATAAGGAAAAAAGAAAACATTGTTGACGATGTTTCAGGCAGGACTAATTCTAGACATAAGCAGTTGATCATTCACAACAAATATTTCAAACATTTGGGTCTCTTTATATATATCCATCTTCATAATGCTGCACATTTGGTAAATGCACATAATAGCAAAGGGCAACAATGAGAAATAATAACTTGAACTTTTTGTTTGTTTAGAGGTCACGCCGTATTTCACAGTACTTCAGTCATATAACGGCGGTCATTTAACCTACTCACACTTTTCCTGGGCAAGCTTAGCTAATCTAAGTGCTAAGCAGTACCAAGCGCAGGTACATATGCCAGTTAATGCTAACTGCTGTACTTGAATCACAGGTAGAAGGAGAATGGCCGTAGAAATATTTGCATGGCAAATCCCCACACACTGAACTGTTTATGTGACAACTTGTGCTGATCAGAGTTTTCAGTTCATTAGATGCAAGAACCGTTCCCACTAAAATGGTTCTCCAAAACTATTACTTTCCTAAAAAGAATCAGCAAATCATATACAAAAAATTAAATTATGTCAAATTGAACATTTGTTAACAAGACAACATCAGTAACAACACTATTCCTAGTGAAGTTGCCACACTGCTATAATTAAGGATTACCCCAAAAGGCCATGAAGCAAGAAAACGCAACCGTCGCATGATTATCGAAAAGGTAAGTGGCCCTGGAGAATCCACAACTTTCCTCGAGACGTCAGTACGAGCATCGTTTGTCACACAGCTGGCACATCGTGGTTTTGCCAGCATGCTGCATTGAGCACATGATATTCCTGTTAAAGAAATAATACAATCCTCAGTCTCTAACCTTGAATAGTGACCTTAACCTTCGACAGACAAGCATGGGTCACGCAGGTGACACAATATCTGGTCATTACAAATAATAATGTCAATTATATCAAAACTAGGGATGGCAACGAATACCATTAATTAAAATTAATATTCGAATATTCGATTGATAAAGTATTTGAATATTCGAATAATCGATCGTCGGATGCAGAAATTATTATTATGTTAATGTTAAAAATACTTAATTGTGCGATATGTAGTTACTACATACGTAAGGCTAGAATTTCGCGGCCTATACAAGGACAAAGCGATAAATATTATAACTATGTTTTTTTATTACATTTGAGAAAGACTTAGCCATCGATTAATCTCATGTTTTGTTGACAAAGCTGCCTGTTTCCACGACTTTCACGCATGTGTTCAGAGTACCACAAACCATTGGATATACATAGTAACGTCATGCGTTATTTCAGAGCACATGTACGCAGTAACACCAATTAGCATCCACAAGACGCTGTACTATCCTACTACTGACAAAGAGACAATGGTCCACATAATAGGAGTAACATACAATAACAACAAACTGTCATCTACTTAACGGTAGTTTGCTAGGTTGACTTTAACACCTAACCTTCGTACTAGAGAAGCTAAGGTGACATGAATGCTTGATATGTATAGGCTAACATTAATATGTACTGTATTTTGTATGCTAAATAAAATTTAACAAATCGGACAGGACAGTAATCGATTACCTAAACCATATTTAAATATGTTGTATTATTCGAATATTCTAGTGTTCGAATATTCGTTGCAATCCCGTATTAAAACCCTTCCATACATTTAGAAGTTATATTCTGGAAACAAAATACGGATATTTGACATTCAATTGTGACCTTGAACTTTGAAATAGTAGGACAAGCATGGGTCATGTACGCGACACATCTTCAGGTCACGGTGAATAATAATACGAAGTTACATTAAAGTCATTTCAGGATTTAAGAAATTATGGAGCGAAAACGAAAAACAAATATCTGACATTTGGCCTTGAATTGTGACATTGACCTTTGATTGACACGCATAGGTCATGCACGCAACACGCATTCTGGCCATAGGGGCATTCTGGTCCTGGGGAATAATAATCTGAAGATGTGCTAAAATCCTTTGAGGAATTGCGAAGTTATGGAGCGAAAAAAAAATACAAGAATTTGACCTGTATTTGAACTTTGACCTTGAATTGTGACCTTGAACTTTGAAGGACACGCATGGGTCATGTACGCGAAATGGTCATGGGGAATAATTATCTGAATTTATTTTAAAATCCTTCTAGGCATCAAGAAGTTATAGAGCGGAAACGAAATACAATAATTTGACCTTGAATTGTGACCTTGACCTCTGATGGTCACGCATGGGTCATATGCGCGACACATAGACTGGTCATGGGGAATAAGCATGTGAAATTATATTAAAATCTTTGCAGGCATTACGAAGTTATGGGGCGGAAAGGAAATATCGGACGTACCCGGGTACTAACGTATAAACGACGTACAGACCAACACGCATTATTTCTATATGGACCCCCTTTTTCAAACAGTGGGGGTATAAACACGCCAATTTTGTACTCGCTATGACCCCTTCAATCTAATAAAGTTATATATTTATCTAATTCATGAAACAAACATTATTAAAAATTCTGATAAGAGTAAAATTCTGACGTTTACCTCTTTAACAAAGAATAAAAGAACTCCATAACTATGTGGATTTCTTACGTACGTGACTGGGTCATCTGCCATAGTCGCAAGTCCGTATATACACGCAATGAGGCCCGCAATGGCTGCCGGCACAACTATGGTCGTGAAGTAACCCAGCCAGGAGAAATAGAAACTTATCTTCTCTCCAAACTACTTCCTGAAAATATAAATGCACTCACTATGGAAGCTTCTTAGTGCCACAGTCTATATTATATTTGTATTTCATTATCTCATAATTAGAAGATAATAAGTTCTAAATAGTGAGCCCTAATAAGGAGATACCAAGTCCTAATTAGGAGATAATAAGTCCTAATTAGGAGATACTAAGTCCCAATTAGGAGATAATATCTCATAATCAGGAGATAGTAAGTCCGAGTTAGAACCCACTAGCTCCTAATTAGGAAATATTAAGTCCTAAATATGTGAAAGTAAGTCCTAATTAAGAGGTATTAAGTCCTTATTACAAGATTCTAAGTCCTATTATAGTATCTCCTAATTATACTGATACAAGTTTTCAGAAACTATTCTAGCGAAATTGCTGATAGTTATTGATTTCAATTGATTCCAATGGTTGTAATATTATCTGGTTACAATGTAATCTGCATCATGCCATACCTGATTTCGTCCAATGGCTGGAATTTGTACCATATGCCCGGTCTTGCCCACTGCTCATACAGAAACTACAAGTACATAAAAAGGCAATGTTTTAAAACTATAATGCACGTGTGAAAATGATGAGAAGGAAAGATCACCCGTTAACTAAAACATCTAAGCACAACTACGTTTTGCATTGTCCACAGTATTTATTGATTCTACTTTTATATACCTCACTGCATTCTCCTGTCTATGTAAGAATTGCATACACAACTTACAAGTTTCAGCTACACCCCTGATAAACAATAACAACCTAATGTCATATACTTACAAGTCTGTCAATTTCCTTTTCAGAATGTTCACTGGTGTGTTTACGCTAGAAAAGAAACGTATATATGTATGCTTTTATATGCAGATGATATTGTAATTATGTGTGAATCTGAAGAAGAATTGCAGAAAGGCTTATGTTTGTTAGAAGAATACTGTGAAAGATGGAAACTACGTGTAAACTCAGCTAAAACCAAAGTCATGATATTCAAAAAAGGGGGTCAGTTAAGGAGGAATATTAAGTTTTTATATAAAGGCCAGGAATTAGAAATTGTTAAAACCTTTTCATATTTGCGAATAGTTTTTACTACAGGTGGATCATTTGCAAGTACTTTCGACACACTTGCAGGTCAAGCTTCAAAAGCTGTTTTTAAATTAAATTCATACTTAATTAACTTCCCTTTAATCTCTATACAAAACAAGCTACAATTATTTGATCAGCTCGTTTTACCTATTTTAAACTATGGATCAGAGGTCTGGGGCTTAAATGAGTCTATGACATTAGAAAGGGTTCATTTAAATTTTTGTAAAAGGTTATTAGGTGTGAAAATCCAAACCCAAAATAATTTTGTATATGGAGAACTTGGTAGAACATCCTTGATAACCAAAAGAGCTGTTAATGTTATAAGATATTGGTTAAAAATTATTAAGTTAGAGGAGCACAAATACGTTAAGTGTATGTATTTACATATGTATAGCACTTTAATGAGTTGACCAAATACCCACTCATGGGCAAAATCTGTATGTAATCTTTTACAATCTTTAGGTTTACATTATTCATGGATTAACCAAGGTGTAGGTGATGAAAAGTGTTTCTTATGTTTAGTTAAATCTAGAATAACTGATGCTTTTATACAAAACTGGATGACAGAACTAAATAATTCATCAAGAGCAAAAAATTACAATATGTTTTGTAAATTTGAATTTCAACCTTACTTAAAACATGTCAGCATTAATAAATTTAGATATAATCTTTGTAAATTAAGAGTTTCTTCACACAGGCTAGAAGTGGAATCAGGTAGATGGCATAAACCTGAACCAATACCGTTCCAAGAAAGAAAATGTCAGCATTGTAATGTTATTGAAGATGAGTTTCATTTTATACTAGAATGTTCACTATATACTGATATTAGAAAATTGTATATCAAACAGTATTACTGGAAAAGACCTAATGTACCAAAATATATAGAATTAATGCAGTCTAACAATGCAATTGTTAACAGAAACCTAGCTATGTATGTTCATAAAGCATTTACTGAAAGAAATATGTATAAATATTAGTACGATTAACATTTCTTGCTTTGCACACTTGACTTCTCGCTTTACCTAATGCACTGTATTTTTGATTTATTATATAATATTATATTATATATTACTTATTATAATATTGATAGTATTATTATTGTGAAATGTATTATAACAGCTAGTAATTTACTTATAATTAATTGTATTATACAGATGACCACCGTGTATGTATTTATTTACTTTTGTATATCATGTATACTCACGGACTGTATGTCTATTGTATATTGAATAAACCATAATATGTAGATTAGCAAGATTGTACACCTCACTGCATTCCTCTGTCTATGTAAGAATTTTACACACAACTTACAACTTTTAGCTACACCTCTGACAAACAATGACAACCATATTTATTTCATGCTATGCGGTGAATGAGTGGAGAATACCAGTAAATGATAACCCGATCATTACACTCTAGGTCGAGTGAAATGATAACTTTTGATGATTTCACTCTTCGTTATATGGAACTACTTTTAACTTTGTGTTTGTTTATTTTCTGTAATTACGTGAATACCCTAATCGTCCATGTAAACATCGGTCTTTTTAAACAACAGGAAGCACAAAATATAACACATTAATACAAATATAATTAAGTGGCATCATAATGACGTCATATTTATGACGTTATAATACACAAAACTTTTGACGCTTCAGCATATCTCGCTCATTTTTTGTATTTATCGTTCAAAAGCATAAAAAAGAATGAAAATTTGTTTAATACAGTGTAAGGTCGTATTTTGTTTCATTCGTGGTCATAGAAAGTAGATACTTTAAATCGTGGCTGCGTCACTCGTGAAAATGTTGTTTCTATGACCGCTCATTAAATAAAATACGACCTTACACTGCATTAAACAAATATCCTCTATATCATATACTTACATGTCCGTCATTTTCTTTATCGGAATGTTCACTACTGCATTTCCTCTTGAAAAGAAACGTAAATATAGAGATAAGCAAGAATAATAAGAAGACTATATTTGCAACCAATACCACAATACCATTATCGTGATGAATGCAATAAAATAGGAAAAATAATAAAGATATAAAAGGATTTCATTGGTCAATCATTGCCTTCATGACAAACTTTAAATCTGTAATGGGAAGAAATGTTACAGTTTCATCACTTGTCATTCGAAATAAAAGCTCGTTTCATTGAATTGCCAGTTAAAATCGATTTCGCAAGAAAATCCTAAGACAGCAACCGATATGTATCTTTTAATTAGGAAAAATCTTTGAACTTACATAATGAAGAGGATATGCAGCAGTAAATATTCCGTCTGCAAACAGCTTATTTATTCCTGCCAATACAAGAAGTATAATTAATGTGACTACGAATGTACACTTTGTAAACTATGTACGCTCACTTGGATTATAAATGAACGAAACAAGTAATAAAACAATCGCTGCCCAATGACTTTTACTTTTGTAGTATGTTTTTATTGATAGATCCACAATTGTGAATTAAGTTACACTGGTTTCAGTTGGAACATGTTGGTTGTTTTGTGTTTGCTAATTGTAATAGAAAACCTAGCCATATATGTATCATATGTATGGGTACTCTTTACATTGATAGTAAACACAAGATAAAATCTAATACATAGCAGAAATATGCTAGAACAAGATAGTTGTTGCTAAATCACATCATACATAAATCCATATATTAAACAGTCATAAAATATGAAGAACTTAACTGGAATAGTTGAACTCTGCAATATGGCTTTTGTATTGGTTAACAGTGGGAGAGAAAAGGGGCTTGGCACAAGACTCAAAGGTCAAAGGTCAATTACCGAATCGACCTTTTCCGCGGCGCTTGTCCGTGTCTTTATCCTCGTAGTATGCTCGAGACAAGATGGCATACACTATTCGGCTACGCTGGGCGTTCGTGAAGAATGTGTTTTTATAGCGTTTGTACCTGCGATAACGATAAATAGTTTAGCTGTTGGAGAGGGGTTTGAGATTTAACGAAATATTTGCATGCACAACAACAACAACAAAAACAACAACAAACAACAGGTAATTAAATAGTGCTCAAGTGTGTTATCTTGAACATCCTTATATAGAGATTTTGCGGATATGTCAAGTTCCTTTTCTATTATTTAAAACAAATTATTGTTATCGCAGACTTTTAAACTTGTCTTTTCAGTTTTGATATATCAATGCGGTTTTCTATCCCAACATGCATTTCACATCTTCTTACCAGCATCACCAGTGTTTATTCTTGTGACAAATAAAATAAAGTGTTATGCTAAATATCAGGACAAAATCGATGTAAGACAAAAAAAAATATTGCATGCACAGCCACGTAATGAAGTTACACCAACAAAAAAATAAACACTTGCTTGAATATTTAATATTGATCACATTGTTTCCATGCGGATCTACATTCTAAACAATTCAATGTGAAAATACATTCACTCCTTTGTCCTAAACATATGTTAGTTCACTGGGTAATGGCCTATAAACTGCATACGTATACACGCTTATACATGAAACCATGAATAACTACAATACTTGTGATTATAATTTTGTTAAAGCAGAGCTTGTAATGTTAATATAAATTATAAATTTTCAAAACAAATATCTAAGACTCTAGTTTAAGTATATATCTAACGGTATTGATAAATAACAACGGTATTGATAAAGAAGAACAAAGCACTAAGGCATGTCATTTTGGCTAGACCCAGGATATCCTGGTCATTTGTTTGTTTGTTGATGCCTTTTGGATTTGATATTTCTTGGCATACATTGACATACATTTCTTTTACTTTGACCTTTTTCTAGGCATATCATTAGCTTTGTTTTTATATCACAATCGTTTATGGAAAAAACTCACTGTAGAGGTCAATTGAAACTTGTACTTGTACGTATTTGCCCCCTTTATAAAACAGTATATGATAAATAATAAACATCACGTTGGCCACAAGCATGGGTGTTAATTGACGTATAAAGTCCGATGTATTAGTCGCGCCCATAATTGTTGCAGAATAACCTATATTTGATTTTCTTCTTTGTTAATATGAAGGTGTGCGCGTGCCGAGTTAGAATTCAGTTTAATAAAGCGTCATTACTGTATAGTATTAATCAAGAGGGACATCATTTAAGACAAATAAAACGAATTATAGATTGTTTTTATTCAAGAGAAACACGTTATTTTAGATATATTAAAACTTATTGCTGAGTATTATCAATGAAGAGATGATCTACATGTACCTCTCTTAATTCAATAGCAAACTACAATACATTAACTGCTTTTCAGCAACATGCAATCATTCTCTGTTCTTTTAGAAAATAGCAATCCAAAAGATTATAAAGAAGTACTGAATGTGTAAGCAGCAGAAATATATCAACCAATGGAACAAGCTTCTTACCGCCCGCTGGCAAAGCTTGACCGTCTACGTCTTTCAACGTGCAAGTTCTGCAGATAATAACAATTAAAATGTCGCATTGTTGCACCGCTGCCCTTTTTGTACGGAGCAAAATTTAACTGTTAGGAATCAGGATTCCATAGTTTTGTGATTAAATGTTTCATGTAGATAATTAAAGCCTTAACCGACTTTATATATATTTACACGTATCTTATACAATGTAAATGTAGCTGACGTTTTGACTGTTTACTCTGGTGCAAATGCAACTGTCGAGCCATAAATCAATCAATGGTCAAAAAATTGTGTTATCAATTTTACTTAGTGTGTAAATCCTCGTGTATAGTGGTTATTGTTATTTTATAAAGAAAACATTGTATCATAACACAATCTTCTGTACCACAATTTTCAACATAGTACCTATCGCTTAATATGCAATATTACAGTGTGTATAAAGCATTAATGTTTACATAAATAACATGACTGTGTAAGCAACATACACAGTTGGCGTGATGCATTTTTTTTCTTATTAAAATGGTTTAAAAAAGACCAAATCCCAATGCCAAATTCGTATGGTGAATTGTTCAAAATTGGAATAGATACAATTCCTAAATCTGTAATGACAAAATCCTAAGTACATAGGAATTGTGAATCTAAGTTGTAAATCATGAAATTACTGGTATCTTTATTCAGGACAGCCCTGGGGGCGTGGCATTTTATGAATTCCACACTCCTGCTATTTGAGTCCTAAAACATAGAATTTGCGAGCATAATAAAGAACTTATTTATGCACAAGTGAAAAGTGGAATATGTTACACAACTTTTTAAGTAGTAAAATACAACAACTATTTTTACTCATTACATTGTAGGACACTAGAACAATGGAACAAATTATTTAAATAAGCCAATTATTGATAAATTAAAATATTACTGTATAACAATTCAATTTATAGCTATTGATGAAACAAATACTTCACTATTAATGACCCCTGAATTCGTACATGTTATCTGACTTATTTCCATGCTTATTTTTTCAATGATTGTCCAGAGTACACAGCTTTTGAGCATGCGTTCATGTATTTAAAGCAAAAATACATGGTTTGGGCAAGTGACAGAACATTTCATTAAAACACTGCATGTACTGCAACTATAGATGATTCAGACACATTAATCACTATGGAACACTTTTAGCATATTAACGATGGAAAAATTAAACTGTAGGCTAATTTTGTGAAAAGGCCAATTTCGGAGTCCACACTAGTTTCGGGTAGAAATACAATAGTTACTAATGAATTTAATAAATGAAGAAAATTATACGAAACAAATATGAAACAATAAAAACATTATGATATAAAGGCGAATAATATAGCTTTAAACACATCACTGTCATAAAGCAGTTAAAACGTAAGGAGCTGATACGCTTTGTGGCGGACAGACAGCCGGACAGACGGACGAACGTACTGAAATACAAACATATTAAGCCCACACCTCCACACATGTGCTCACTAAGACTAGCCTTCGTGGGGCATTTACTGGTTCGCGGAGTCGAGGCTAACAATCTACCTTCGACAAAAATAGTCAGGATTTATCAGCATTTGCTTAGCTTCTGCTTCTGTACGGTGCAGGGCCTGTTACGGCGTAGGTCACCGGGATGAGCGCTTAGAAGCACTGGGGGAGGGACGCCTTGATGCCCTCAACTGACTCGCAATTATACTATCCAGGTGGTTCCAATCCACCGCGGATTTTAAGAAGAATGAGTTTTTGTGTTACTCAGTTTAAAGTTTGTGTCACTTGTTGATTTTATCTGCCTTTTAAAACCCTTAGGATTTAATATCTCCTATTTCCGCGCTTGAATTAGTTTCCATCTTTATACTCGGATTTTTTTCGTGCACATATTAAAGATGCGTGTTGATACAATAACTGTATTAATTATCAATCAAATAGTCATCGATTTAACTCGATATCCGTATGGAAACTATTATATTCATCGAAAAGGATTGTAATATATTCATGCATAATGGTCAATGTCATATCAATGTGTATGAGCTATACAAGGATAGAAAATCACATTCACTTCTTCACGCTCCAGCTGCAAGCCTCTTTAACAATCCTGTTGAGAAAGCACTCCCGCTTCGTGATCTGATTGCCCTGTTCCTCTTTCGTCCCAGTTTCGTAGGCCAAGACGAAGTCAATTTGTCGTTTGCCACTGTTGAACAAGATCGTGGGCTTTTTACTTTGGCTCTGGAAACACAGCACTGGTTTTAAGATACACATAACGTAACGGTAAGTCTAAAATAAACAATTACCGCTAAAAAATTGAAGTTAATGATACAGTACGGAATTAATTTGACAGCAAGATTTGATAACAGCAAAGTCTTTGAAAAGGCTTCAGTTCAAGGTAAATATGTCTGCATAATAACGTCAATGTAATTGATTGGAAGTACATTTTTGTAAATATTTTGCATTTTATGTGTCTGATATTGTTCGGATACTGATTCATTGTTTTTTTGTTGTTGTTTTTTAAATACAAGAGTAACACCAAACGCATTTCTCTTACAGTATGTGACAAAACTCAAGAAATGAAAGAAGAAAGTTCTATAATTCCCATATTTGTAGATGTGCACACTTTCAAACTTTCTTGTACAATTGAAAAACTTACATGAAACAGTGAATTAAACACTAGATGTCTCAGAAATGCGCTACTATCAATACTACTGTATCTGAACAACGCAAACGCTATCATTATAATGTATTAATGATAGTGTTCTAGAAGCAATATCACGCGTGTCAAAAAATAAAGGATATTATTTTTGGTTGTCGAAATATATAGATGATATGTGTTTGTTTTCGGTGTGATAACGCGTTATATAGTCAACGGAAAGGGAGATAATTAGTATTTTCAAGTGCGATAGCGCATAATGTTATTGAGTATTATTGACATTTCAATTATTTTGAAGTGATTTTCAATGTGATGTTTGCAGTTGATGTCCGTACTATTTTCTCTATAATGCGTAGTAATCGGTGTTGGTAATAAACATTCCTGCACCATGTTGGATAAACATGTGCCACGGACTAGTTAAGCAATTTAAACCGCAAAATTGTTGACTCAAGGCATTATCATGTTAGCGTGTTAACATTACAATAGTCTACTATGCTCCTGAGTATATTCATAGGCATGGCAGAATTCAGGTTTATAAATTTATTTAAGGTTTGATACATGCAATTGGATACACGTTGTCGATAAATAATGTTCAGTTTTTTATTCAAGAAGTTAACACTCACTGCTAGCTTTAAATATATTAAGGATAAAAGCGCGTATTGCATTTGAAAGCGCTTTCCATTTTCCTAAATTCACACTTAAAATTAGCATGCATGATAATACCTTCTTACAATGACACATTGACTATTTAAATACCTAAATACCTACTGGATATATAAAGACATTCTACACACAAAATAATATATAAATATGTGTTAAAGGAACATAAATTATTACTTAGTATATTCGATTATTGTCGTATTTTGGAGAACCGTCAATACAGCAATTATTCAAACGAAGTAAGACTACTGTTTAAAACAAAGTGTATTATGTGGAAATTAATACAATGCAAAAGATTAAATAAGTACTTTGGATGTTAAAAATAAGTTTGGACCAAAATGACCAGCTCCAATGCTATGTGGGTTAAACTTGTACCCGCAAGACAGTGTCTGTTAGTCTCCTTGGTTCAGTATGACTGATGAATACCAAGAGAAAATAAGAGGTAAGGCACTTCATTATATTGGAGGGGTATTCTTAACGTTTACTGTTATTAATCTTTACTACTCTTTGTAATTAAGTATGATAAAAATGGTGACAATACATACATTTACATATTATCTAAATCAAATAACATTTTAAAAAAGAAATGTCTTTACAAAGAACAATCGGCGTTGAAATTAATATTGAGATGCCATTTAACCTAAACATAGCAGAGGGCTAAATAATCGGATACGTAACTTCTCAGAGCCCATATTTTTCGGAGACATTTCGGAAGCCATATTTATCGGACACTAAAAGGAAACTTCGTGGACCCCAACATTTATTTGAGATAATTCAATAACAAACGAATAACCAAAATATTTTACATTAAGATAATAGTTATATGAATTTGTCAGGCAAATCAAACAAATTAACAGTGTAAGAAAATAATTGTGGCAATGAATAAAATTTAGTATGTGCCAGATGAGTGTATATATTTATTCTAAGTAATATACCATACGTTCATTTTTAGAAATTATCTGATACAATATTTAACGATTGAATGTCAAATTAGCATTTATACTGCGTGTATAACAAAGAAAAACAATATTCAGGGAACCTTCAGCTCATTTGAAATAACGATGACATCATTTTTGATAACGCAAACATAAAATTGTATGACTATGGCGATTTAAAATTATATTCGGTGGGAATATGATGTATCAAGGGTTCCGTCGTATAATTAGTATTGCATGTATGTATGCTAGGCAAATGAAGTAAAAGTAACATGAATAACATTTCAACTTGTTCAAGACTTCTTTCACCACTTTTTAGAAAGATGTAAGATATTTTTGTAGATTGAAAAGCATCTACTTGAGAAGTTGATAGAAATGTCTAAATAATTGTTAATAAAACACATCCGCAATGTAAATTCAAATTAAAATGCACAGTAAATTTCCCTTTAATTGAAATATTCTGGCTTCTGATTCTTTGGAAGCTAATTGATGCATGTATACACAGGCTGCAAAACGCGCGCTAATTTTTGAATGATCTGGAGTGTGTAAAACTCACTTGATAATTCATGGGAGCATTGTAAACAGTTTCTCGGATCTCGGTATTATGAGATATGGGCACGGGATGATCTTCGAGCTTAATATGTGTAATCATACATCTGCCCAAGACTTTAATGACGATATTTTAAACAAATGTTTGCGTAATTTTAAATATTAAATATACGCATCTTTATTTGGAGCACTATGTTGTCATTTAATCCAAAGAAATATATAATATTATTTATATTTAATGTACACTATTATAGCAGTACTTAGTCCTGACAGTAAAACGAACAATACGCTTAACAAATTAAACATAATAAATACCATATACCATTTTAAAACCGTTTACACCACTCACTCATGAATGTGACATCGTATCCGTTAAGTAACTGTTACCGAAATTGTCCGACAACCGTGGCCGAAGATCGTCCCGTGTCCATTTCTCGTGTAACCGAGAGCCTAGACAGTGGTACAATTGCTATTAATAGAGCGTGCCGATATGCTTAACATAACAGATATTTCATTCACGTGATTGAATATAAGATTCTGTTAATGATATTCAATGAGAAAATTCGTTCACAATTAGCATCAGTTCTAGAGTGTATGTCGATGATGAGTTTTGACTTTGTTTTAACGGTTATGTAAATAATTATGCAAATTTGTATCCCAAAAGGTATGCAACAATTATTGGTAGACATGAAACGATACATATACTCTAGACCTGAACATAATAATGAACAATGTTACTCATTGTATGTCATGAACAGAATGAAATATTCATTCACATAATGAAAAAATTGGTTTGTTTAACCTACATCAGCGGCACGCTCTAAAAATAGCAATTACAATGATCCCATTGGTTGACCATTATATGAGAAGTATTGTGCTCTGAAATGTTTCGGAACCATACGTAGATATTCGATGGAGATCGGTATGAAATGGTATATTCCTGAGTATTCAACACACTCCAGATAAACGGTGCATCATTATTTTAAAAAGCTCGCGGTATAGCTTTGCTAATAAACATTCATCACTTAGCGTCCGGAGAATTATAAACCCGAGAATTTCAATTGATGGGGAATTTATATTTATAATCTTACTGTACATGTTAATTTATATTTAAATTGCGGCTGCGTTTGATGAAGCATTATTTATAATCGCACCTTTCTATCATCTTCTCTAGTAGCTGTTATTAAATCTCTTAAAATATTTAACATCTTTCTATCAATAAAATGTGTTGAAAGAAGTCTCCTAATACGTCGCAATGTTGTTCAAGTTACATTTACTTCATTTGCTTATTATGAATACACTATTTGCAAAACTTATGATACTTGAAGTATATTATTTAACATAACTATGTACACTCGTCTGATATATAATAATTTTCATTCTTTCCCGCAATTATTTTCTGACATGCTAATTTGTTAAATTTGCCTGAAAAATTCATGTAACAATTATAGTAATGCAAATTACTATCTTTTAGGTTTTTTATTTATCACCGGTGAAAACATGGAAGGTATGATTGGTTTATTCACGGTACACATAATAATAATGTTTGAGTTTATCTCCAGTGAATTTTTGGTCCGATAAGTTTTCTTATGATGTCCGAAAAACCAACAGTCCGAAGAGTCTACTTAGTGGGGACCAAAACGCTGGGGTCCGAGAAGACATTAACCGATCATTTTGTCCCTCTTGTATTATGTTTCGGGTAACAAATGAAATCTCAATATTTATTTCAACGCCGTTTAACAGTGTCCTAAGAATTGTAGTAATGACGATACATATGTTGGTCTGTACATATAATATTTTAATGTGTATATATTTCAGTATTATAAAAATGGTCAATGATCAATGATCATTTGCGCATACGCTGTGAGTGAACGGTGTGAACAAGTTTTTATTACAAAATTAGAATCCATCCATCCGGAACAACACAATTGGTTCTACAATAACATATACACTTTTTATATGGTACATTAATATAAACAGTATTCACTAATAAGAATGTTTTAATAGCAATATGTGCAACCTACCACGATACCAATACAACATCATATTCAGTTGGATGTAACCTACCCCTGAACCTGTTCGAACTCACTCGGGACCCCTCTCTGGGGTCAATTAGGTCAACTAAGTTAGCCTCACTTCCAAACTGCAAACATGGTGAGCAGGCAATGATACAAAAACAAGTCATGTACGATGTAAACATAAGCAATTGCTTTTAGTTATAACCAAGTTTTGTAGACATGTTGACATGTGTGGATCTGAGACTGCACAATTTTGATACTAAAGCCCTGAATATATGATATTGTTCAATAACTACATGCATGACTTATTAAGTGTTTGCTTTGAGAAGGCTTAGTACAGGAACGTTATGCATATAAAACAATGCATAAATACCTCCATGTGTTGTAGCGAGAAAGATGTATTTCCATATTCATGAAAACATAACATGATTGTGCGAATAAGCCAACTGCACTAGAAACAACCTACCATTTGGCATTTCACGACAAACGAGAGGAGTGGTAGTTGACAGACCTAATATGACACTCAGATAATTTGATGTTACTCTCTGCATAATTGATAGATGTCATGGATTATAGAGGACGTCCACATGTGAAGTACCGATTGATGCAGACAAGAAAAAAGACGATGTTGCTTTCTGTGAAAGATGTTTTTATTAAAAGAAAATAGCTGCAAACGACATGTTGACAATTTGTTACAAGGTATGAAATGCATTGGCAGATAGTGAAGGAAAGACAATAATACAAGCTGAGTCGCTTTGCCATGTGACATCAAGAAGTCCAAACTATCCCAGATGGAATTCAAGACGGTATACATTCCATGAATTATCGTTACCGGTTTTTCTGTGACCACTCTGTTGGGCCATTGTCATCGGGTAGAGCTGAAAATACAACAATAATTCTATTACAACGATATTTTAAATACGTATCCTAGAGTATAATCTACAGTATATATCTTCATAGTCTTTTTTAAAATATATACTCTATATTATCTGGTAAACTAAAAACACTGTTAGAAATATGGTTCGCCATTGTTATTTTAACAGTAAAACGCACAATACGCTTAACAAATTAAACATAATACATACTATATACCATTTTAAAACCGTTTACACCACTCACTGGTTAATGTGACATCGTGTCCGTCAAGTAACTGTTACCGAAATTGTCCGACAACCGTGGCCGAAGATCGCCCCGTGTCCATTTCTCGTGTAACCGAGAGTCTAGACAGTGGTACAATTGCTATAAATAGAGCGTGCCGATATGCTAAAAATAACAGATATTTCATTCACGTGATTGAATATAAGATTCTGTTAATGATATTCAATGAGAAATACGTTCATAATTAGCATCAGTTCTAGAGTGTATGTCGATGATGAGTTTTAACTTTGTTTTAACGGTTATGTAAATAATAATGTAAATTTGTATCCCAAAAGGTATGCAACAATTATTGGTAGACATGAAACGACGTAAATTTGCATTCCCTAAAATTATCCCGCGCACAAAATATTTCCCAATAGAATAGTGCTATTCGATTTTACAGCTGCATAATAAACTTATCGCGTGAAATATCTAGTTTTTCATTGGTACCTATGACAACAAATATAGGCCAAAACTGATAAGAGACAGCTACGCCGAAAAAATTGTCACTGACTGTGAGTGATATAGAAATATATCAAACTGATATTTTTCGGAGTAGCTGTCTAAGATCACTTTTGACCTAGATTTCTTGCATTACTTACTTCAGCGAAAACTGAATGCCAAAAGAATTGGGCAAATTTTTGAATTTTAGTGAATGCAAACTTCCAACAATGGTTTGATATCTACCAACATCTGTTGCATATTTATGGGGATTACATAATTGTTTGCTTAAGCGGTTACAATAAAGTTATAAACATATCTTCGACATACACTCTAGACCTGAACATAATAATGAACAATGTTACTCATTGTATGTGATGAACAGAATGAAATATTCATTCACATAATGAAAAAATTGGTTTGTTTAACCTACATCAGCGGCACGCTCTAAAAATAGCAATTACAATGATCCCATTGGTTGACCATTATATGAGAAGTATTGTGCTCTGAAATGTTTCGGAGCCATACGTAGATATTCGATGGAGATCGGTATGAAATGGTATATTCCTGAGTATTCAACACACTCCAGATAAACGGTGCATCATTTTTTTTAAAAGCTCGCTGTATAGCTTTGCTAATAAACATTCATCACTTAGCGTCCGGAGAATTATAAACCCGAGAATTTCAATGGATGGGGAATATATATTTATAATCTTACTGTACATGTTAATTTATATTTAAATTGCGGCTGCGTTTGATGAAGCATTATTTATAATCGCACCTTTCTGTCATCTTCTCTAGTAGCTGTTATTAAATATCTTAAAATATTTAAAAAATTTCTATCAATAAAATGTGTTGGAAAGAAGTCTCGTAATACTTCGCAATGTTGTTCAAGTTACTTTTACTTCATTTGCGTATTATGAATACACTATTTGCAAAACTTATGATACTTGAAGTATATTATTTAACATAACTATGTACACTCGTCTGATATATAATAATTTTCATTCTTTCCCGCAATAATTTTCTGACAATGCTAATTTCTTAAATTTGCGAGAAAAATTAATGTAACAATTATAGTAATGTAAATTACTATCGTTTAGGTTTTTTATTTATCACCGGTGAAAACATGAAAGGTATGATTGGTTTATTCACGGTACACATAATAATAATGTTTGAGTTTATCTCCAATGAATTTATGGTCCGATATGTTTTCTTATGATGTCCGAAAAACCAACAGTCCTTATTGTCTACTTAGTGGGGACCAACACGCTGGGGTTCGAGAAGTCATGTAACCGATCATTTTATCCCTCTTGTATTATGTTTCGGGTAACAAATGAAATCTCAATATTTATTTCAATGCCGATTAACAGTTTCCTAAGAATTATAGTAATGATGGTACATATGTTGGTATGTACATGTAATGTTTTAATGTGTATATATTTCAGTATTATAAAAAAGGTCAATGATCATTTGCGCATTTGCTGTTAGCCAGTACTACGGTGTGAAAAAGTTTGTATTACAATATTAGAATCCATCCATCCGGAACAACACAATTGGTTCTACAATAACAGATACACTTTTTATATGGTACGTTAATATAAACAGTATTCACTAATACGAATGTTATTATAGCAATATGTGCAACCTACCACGATACCAATACAACATCATATTCAGTTGGGTGTAACCTACCCCTGGACCTGTTCGAACTCTCTCGGGACCCCTCTCTGGGGTCATTTAGATCAACTAAGTTAGCCTCACTTCTCAACTGCAAACATGGTGAGCAGGCAATGATACAAAAACAAGTCATGTACGATGTAAACATAAGCAATTGCTTTTAGTTATAACCAAGTTTTGTAGACATGTTGACATGTGTGGATCTGAGACTGCACAATTTTGATACAAAAGCCCTGAATATATGATATTGTTCAATAACTACATGCATGACTTATTAAGTGTTTGCTTTGAGAAGGCTCGGTACAGGTACTTTATGCATATAAAACAATGCATAAATACCTCCAAGTGTTTTAGCGAGAAAGATGTATTTCCATATTCATGAAAACATAACATGATTGTGCGAATAAGCCAACTGCACTAGAAACAACCTACCATTTGGCATTTCACTACAAACGAGAGGATTGGTAGTTGACAGACCTAATATGACACTCAGATAATTTGATTTTACTTTCTGCATAATTGATAGATGTCATGGATTATAGAGGACGTCCACATGTGAAGTACAGATTGATGCAGACAAGAAAAAAGACGAAGTTGCTTTCTGTGAAAGATGTTTTTATTAAAAGAAAATAGCTGCAAATGATGTGTTGACAATTTGTTACAAGGTATGAAATGCATTGGCAGATTGTGAAGGAAAGACAATAGTACAAGCTGAGTCGCTTTGCCATGTGACATCAAGAAGTCCAAACTATCCCAGAGGGCATTCAAGACGGTATACATTCCATGAATTATCGTTACCGGTTTTTCTGTGACCACCTCTGTTGGGCCATTGTCATCGGGTAGAGCTGAAAATACATAATAATTCTATTACAACGATATTTTAATCACGTATCCTAGAGTATATTCTAAAGTATATATTTGCATAGTCTTTTTAAAATACATACTCTATATTATCTGGTAAACCTAAAACACTGTTAAAAATATGGTTCGCCATTGTTATTTTAATGCAATGCTTAATCTAAAGTGACCATCCATAACTGTAGGATGGCAAAACAATGGGTAAACATAAGATATTACAAAAATAAATGCAATGATATGCATGATTTATTTGTAGAAACATATATAATAATCATATTTAGTAAATAAAAAATAATTATATACACAAAATAAGATTTCGTCATTTTTTTTATCTGCGCAAAGTATGGCAAATGTACAAAATCTATTGTCATCCCTTTACATTTTGTAAATTTCCTGAGTATGTCTTATAATAATTCATGTAACAAGAACATAACACCAATAGTATACCTCACCATGTTACTTTCGGAGAAAAAATACATTTTAACACGTATTACCTCCATTGATTCTAAAAATACATATTCCAAGAATTTTTTCAAATTTTGGGAAACAATATTTATAATAAGTACCAATGTTAAATATAAACAGTTCAGGATAATCAATTAAGAAGGTTAAGTTAAACATTATGTGCATTCAAAAAGGAAGAAAACAGTATGTGTAGCTGAACTGGACTCTATCATCGGCACCGTGCTCGAATTTCTCTCGTAAATGAATTAAATACTAAGTGTTTTTCTTTTATGTAAAATGATTATAACTATATCATTTTGTACCTTCCAAATAAATAAATAAATAAAAACTGGACAAATTTATGTATTTATAATAATAATATACAAATAAAAACCCATTTTGTTAGACATTCACAAAACATGAAATATTACATAAAATACATATCTACATACTTTTTTCATATTATATGTAACCAAGCAAAATATTTTAAACAAACATAATATGCACTTAATTTGTAATACGTTTTACTTTTCTGTGTGTGGAAAATACAGAAACTATAAGATTATGTGATAATAAGTTTAACATATTTCGTAAAATAACCGATAGGGAAAGTAAAAGTAACAACAAAAACATGCTGCGCCAATATTATATGTATATATGCACATTTTTTATGTATGTAGTATTTTGTCATTTCAGATTTGGGGATTTTTGCAATCGGAAACAATACTATATTTGGCATTGGGATTGGACCTGTTAAATAAGGAAAAAAATGCATTAAGAGTTGCAATAGGTCATACATGTGTATGTGTACAATTAATGATTATGACATCAGTTCAGAGGGCCGATTTTACAAAACTGGTAAAATTAATTTATACACCATGACTATGTGCCAGTTCAAACGCCCTTAACGGATGACATGCCATGTACTGCAGTAAAGAATTAACAGAATGATGTCTCTGTATTTAACGTATCTTGAATAACAAATATACCATAACATAATGTAACTTAATTCAAACTTTATGATTGATTTATATTTATTTGTAAATTTACACAATATACCATATATACATCCCCGGCATCCATGCGAACAGTTACCTGATTCTACGTGGTAAAAACAAACACATCAACATGGCTACGAACGACAATGAAGCACGACAAGAGGGCCAAAGTGTCCCTGGGTCGCTCACCTGAGCTATCACCACAGTCGGTCGAGGTGTAAAAACACAGTGTCACATACTCAATATCTAACATCAAACTAGGGCAATGTAACTGCCATTTTGTAGCCGAAATTATTATGCGTCGTATTTCTCTTAAAGAAATTACTTAAGACATTGAATTGCAACATGTTATTTAAATAACTCGTCTTTTCACGGAAATGTATTTCATGTTAAAGCATTGTAATTTCGACCGAAATATCGTCAATCCGCCAAAATCGGTCCCAGCGAAAATTCCTTTCTTTAAAAGCATCTTCACATTCAGGTTGTGCAGCTTTGAACGTTTGAGAAATAATCGACAAGCATGTAATGAGGAGTTGCTTCCACGAAAAAACAGTGTGTATACAAGCTCTTTACTGGAACAATTACAAAGGGCCATCACCCGCGCAAACCGGTTGCAGTCAAAATTCCTTCCTTTGCGATCATCTACACAATAAGGTTGTTCAGCTGTTAATGTTAATTCAAAGTTCACCGTTCAGTTCAAGACAACTTGCTTCCACAAAATATATATATGCTCAACACTTGAAACAATGAAAAAGGGCCACAAAATTGGTTGCAACTAAAATTCCTTCCCTAACGATCATCTGAATTTTATTGTTGTTTAGCTGTGAAAATCTGAGCAAAATCCACCACGTAGTAAAAGAGCAGTTGCCACCACAAATTAATTTTTATAATGTATATTCTCTTCTACAAAAAAATGACCTTGATATGGGGTTTTGGTGTATAAAGGTTTTTGATATCATCTCAATTTGGTCTCAAGAAACTGAGAGGAAATTTTAAGTAATTATGACCTTACCAAGAATTAACCCATCCCATACGCAATCCCAAGCAAGAGTTTCGATATATATGTCATCTATATACGAAGTTTCAATCGTATCGTCCATACACACATTCATTAAGTGTCTCAGGTTATTCATAAAACTACAAATTGGCGATGCTGCCAAGTCTGTTCGTCTACATGCCCAACAATATACCCGAATCGATTAACCAAAAATATTTCCTCGAAATATTTGGTTAAAATGTATTTCATTCCTCGATACGTTTTATAACTGTATCTGAACAGAAATTGAATGAGAATGTGAAATTTTGAGAACGTGTTGCCATAACAACCGCAATTCGACTTTCTTTCTATAATGTTTACTCTATTAAAGTCCAACAAAATTAAGTTTTAGACTGATTCCTGCTTATGTGCAACTTTCAACAAACTGTTTTCAGGTGCAAAACAATAAAAAAAATAATATGCAATATCTAATCATTGCCCTTAATAACCAACACAGAGTTTCATGAACCTATCTTTTATAATTATTGAGTTATCTCTGCACCCAGAGATGGATTTCTGGAAGATATCATCATATTTAGCAAAATCGCAAAAATCACTATATCATAAGCATCATAGGTCGAGGTCGTATACGCTGCTGTACGATTCAGTAAACCAAGGAACATTTAATCTAAATTGTTTTGAAATCCAGTAAGTGGTTCCTGACGAGAAGATTGTCAAAGTTGCCTTTACGGCCATATACGGTAAAATTTCCCCAGCCATGTTGTTTAACGAATCAAAATTATTTGAAGACATTTGTTCTATAGTCACCCAAGGAACATTATTGTGAAATAATTTTCAAATCTAGAAATTAGTTTCTGACAAGAAGATTTTCAAAGTTGCCTATATGGCCATATTCGGTTAAACGTGTCCACTCCCTAGAGGCCAAATTGATAGACAGTCACTGAAGCAACATTTCTGTGCAATTATTTCAAAATGGCAACCATATAGTTTGTTAATAATGATATCAATTTACGGAATTTGGTAAAGGGCCGCCCAAGAAACTTTTCTGTCAAGTTTGGTTAAAACCGACTGAGCAGTTTCAAAGAAGAAGTTGTTTGAAGTAAATTGTTGACGACGACATACGAACAACTGACGACGAACGACGGACGAGGGACGTTGACTTACCACAGTAGCTCACCCTTGAGCACGTTGTGCTCAGATTAGCTAAAAAACAGCATGTGTATATAGTTATCATAATGAAGCTTTTCACGGAACACTGTGATATATAATGATTTAACATGTGATCTCCATTGCCCAAAAGCTGCATGTAGCCTAAAATAAGCGAACCAAATAGCCCATTAGCAGTTGTAGAACTTACATTCAAGGTAAACGTATGTGAATTTCTTTTTGTTTTAAAAGTTGTACTTGCATTGTTATGGGATACAATCGTTTTACAACTTCAATATTGTAACGCCTCACATTGAAATCATGATAATTGCCCTAAAATGGATGTTTTGGCGTTTGTTACTCGCAACGAATGCAACAGATAACATACGAACATTTGATTGTATTAGAAAATATGGCACCTGATATCGCACGACGAATTTAGACAAGCCTCTACGTGCGCTTGGTATTTCATTGATATATACTGCGTTTTTTTTCTAAACCTAATCATATTGTTGAAGGCTTGAAATAATAATTGTTGGTATGTCAAAACCCTGCAGCGCCCGAAAAATATTATTTTGCTTTGTTTTGTCAGTTCATCTGAACACCGTTATGTCCGTCCATATGTAGGTTCGATTTCTTTTGTCAGGGGTATAACTGCTACCACTTATACTACTAATAGTACTACTGCTACTACTGCTACTACTACTACTACTACTTCTACTTCTACTACTATTACTACTAATAATCTACTACTACTACAAAAACAACAACAACAACAACTACTACTACTACTACTACTACTACTACTACTACTACTACTACTACTACTACTACTACTACTACTACTACTACTACTACTACTACTACTACTACTACTACTACTGCTGCTACTACTACTACTATTACTACTACTACTGCTACTACTGCTTCTACTACTACTACTACTGCTACTATTACTTTTACTACTACCACTGCTGCTACTACTACTACTACTACAACTACTACAACAATTATTACTACAATAGTAATAATACTAACTACAACTACTTCTACTACTGCTACTACTACTACTACTTCTACTACTTCTACTACTGCTACTACCACTTCTACTACTACTACTACTACTGCTACTTCTAATTCTACTACTACTTCTACTACTACTCCAACTAGTACTACTTCTACTACTAGTACTACTGCAACTATTATACTACTACTACTACTACTGCTACTACTACTACTACTAGTACAACTACTACTACTTATACTACTACTACTACTTCTACTAGTACTACTACTACTACTACTACTACTACTACTACTACTACTACTATTTTTCTACTACTACTACTACTACTACTACTACTACTACTATTACTACTACTACTACTACTACACTACTACTACTACTACTACTACTACTACTGCTGCTGTTACTACTACCACTACTGCTACTACTACTACTACTACTACTTCTACTACTACTACTACTACTACTACTACTACTACTACTACTACTACTACTATTATTTTTCTAATACTACTACTACTACTACTACTACTATTACTACTACTACCACTACTACTACTACTACTACTACTAATACTACTACTACTACTACTGCTGCTGCTACTACTACCACTACTGCTACTACTAATACTACTACCACAAATAGTACTACTACTACTATTACCACAAACACTACTACTACTAAAACTACTGCTATTATTACTATTATTATTATTATTATTATTATTATTATTATTACTATTATTATTATTATTATTATTATTATTATTATTATTATTATTACTATTATTATTATTATTACTATTATTATTATTATTATTATTGTTATTATTATTACTATTATTATTATTATTATTATTATCGTTATTACTATTATTATTATTATTATTATTATTATTATTATTATTATTATTATTATTATTATTGTTATGTCCAAGACTGTTGAAAACCGGACCGTACGGTAAATGTACGTTTGAAATCAAAGGATCCTGGATTCAAGCTATAATTATGAAACTAAAATTAAATAAATGCATTGTTCTGTATACAAATTGCACGTCTGAAACCCTTGCATTTGAATCGTCCTAAAGCGTTTTCTAAAGAGTTTTTAGACAGACTTTTATAATCACAAAAATCGTTTTCAGCAAACAGATTCACGCGGTTTATCTATAGACTTAACAAAGTCATTATATAATACTAACAAAAATCTCTCCGATTGTAATGTTCTCTAAAGAAATGTGATTATACAGAACGAGTCGTTTAAATTTTGTTTATAATTATGTTTAACATACTCTAAAGCATGTCATTGTTTATACTTACATTTATTAACTATATTGATTCTTTATTTCCTCCGCTTGCTGGAAATATACACAATATGCACAACATACACATATAATTTACGCGCCACGCGCCACAGGTTACACGTGGTAAAACAGGAGTGTGCAGATCGGAATCGGGAGAAGTCGTCCGACGCGACGATCCAGGATGCCAAAGCTGACTCTTCTCGTGTTGTTTTTTCTTGTACGATGCGCTTCCATTCATGATGCCGTGGGAAATGACCCGTTGTAATAAATTCTGTCAGGAACATATCGCGATTATACTTGGATAGAATGATAAGTACATCGTTGATAAAACCAAATGCTTGTCGCGTCGCCGAGGTTCTATGTTGAAACAGGAGCCGGATGAACACTTTCCGGGCTAGATCCGTAGATTTCAGACTGCACAGTATTGCAAGAAATACCATTTTCTTCTGCTCGATGAAGGTCTGTAAACTCGATGTCCCGAGAGATTTTCATGGCGGACGTTGGATTCACATCGGCATGAACCTCAGTAGCGACGGAAGTGCCGAACTATGTGCCGCGAATGGAGTCCAATTTACGTTTTGACAGCCTGCTTTTTTTCCAGTCATTTCAGAAACTAATAAACCACTAAAAAAAACTTCCACAGATCGTATAAAAGTTCCATTTCTATAAAAGTACAGAAAATGTGACAGGCTTACGTTGACGTAGTTCAGTGAAATATATTTGAATCATTTAAAACTATCAATATATTTTCTGGTAAAAGAACTGAAACTAGGCAGACATATGTATCAGATGGTGAGTGAAAATGTGTTGTTGTTGTATAGAACTGGTGCCTGTCCGCATAGAAGCCGGATAATACATGTTCGTATAGATTCCGTTTTGCTATCCACCGTGATGCAATCTTCACATAATTGTCACCATAACTACGAAAAGCATATAGTGAATATGGTCACTTCCAACAGCCTTGACGCTGAACTAGATTTTCAGTGATGCGGTTTAGGTGTACTGACTGCGTTGTGAAGTTAAGCAACGTCAGCTATGGTTTTTGCCTGGATGGGTGACCGCTAGTTACATCAATAACTCTGCTCAAACGTCGGAGACAATGGTCGACTATGGCAGGAGTCAAATGAACGGGTCATGAACGTTTGTCCAAGTTGTAGTTCATGCACATATCATGAAGTATTCAGGAATGTGTTCATGAACAGTGAATGAACAAATCATGAAATTTCTGACAAGGACAATACGACATTATGGCATATGTTGTGCCATTTCAATTATTATACTAATCTATTATAATTTAAAGTACTTGTTATATATAACTTAAATCATACCTCTGTGTATTTTATTTTAACAGTTAAAGAATATTTAAATTGATCCATATACTTGTTTTTCCAAAGCCAGAACTAGTGAGGCCCTTTAAGATGTTATAATCATTTAAGTAAATGTTCAGCAACAGACAAAGAAATGAACATTGTATGTTGTGCAGAGTTTTATTACAAAGGATCTAAATGGAGAAGCAATAAACATTAAAATAATGCATAATGTTGTGATACAATCAACAATGTTATCCTTTTTTGTATGTTTTATGTGGCTGATGTCCACATTTTTATCAGTGACATGTAACAACGCTTTTAATGGCACAGCTGCTTATAAAACAAACAAAGCTCTCGACAAAAGACATCAAAAGTCTTAAGCTGTCCAAAACAGAAGCCGTTGCTTACACCTGGAAATGACAATCAGACCTATGAATAGTATATTACTTCTTAGGGTGTGGAAATGTAGAAAAAAACAACTTATTTAAAAGATGTTTATTACCTTTTTGAAATGTGAAAGTTGTTTTTTACCTTTTCTTGAAGGTGAAACTGAATCTGAAAAACAGAAATGAGAAAATGTATGGCACACCAAGTAGAAAAAGTCATTTTTTATTTATTTTTCAGAATGTATAGCTGCGCTATGGTCAACACAAACTTCTTTCGTATTTGGTTTCAATTTTGGTATGAAAACATGCATGTAAAACTCGAATAATACTACTGTCTTTAATTTAAATGCCACAATTGTTAGCAAACATGTCCTCAAAAGAGTACGCTCTGTTCATTGTTAAACTAAAATCAATTACGAAAACACCGTATGTTCAATATCTAGCAACCAAGACCAGAACCACCATAAGTCTCAGCAGCATCTATATTTTGTCAAAATGGGTAAATATATTAATATAACCGTATCATAAGTATGAAAGTGGTTAAGGATTATTTTATTGTACATGTGTTTGGACAATATTGCAACACCGACAATTAACACTGGGTCTGATCAACAACGATAACATATGTATTTGTTATGATATGAGCTGATATACTTCTCTATGTGTTATAACAGTCTTATAAATTTTAAAATAATTGAAGTGTGCTTTACTATCTTTCATAGGCGTTGTGCAAATTTTTTTCATGTTTTATATATTGCTTGTGTTCAATGTATTGTTCTACTGTTTGTAAATTTTCATGAAATGGAGGAAAGAAAGATAAAGATTTAGGTTTTAAAGTATGCATTTTGTCAAGACTTTTAAATCAATACAAGTTTTCAAGAATATAATTGTGTTAAGATATTTTGCATTAAACTCATTTTTGCATTTGGTCTATATTGTTCATTGTATTAGAAAGAAACATTTTGTTAACTAATCAAACATCATTCTATAATTCAGTTAATAATGAACTGATAGTTCGTCACAATTTCAACAGTATTAACGTTTTAGTCTTCCCATGAAATATATTTACAGATAACATTTTCAAAATCAATAATAAACCGATTTACCGATATATCGATATACCCTTATCATTTAGCAAATAAGTCCAACAAAAAGAAAAAGAAAACTAGAAACTGTGATAAGTAAATTACTGTAAATGGAGTACTACCTAGCTAATAGATACATCGGTTTTGCAACAACGTCTGAAAATCAGTTTACAACATCACCTAAGCTTAATAGGGTCTGAAATGTCAGATAAATCTGTGCATGGTTGTTAAACAGTCAATAAAATGATTTGACGAAATATGAGCATGATGCAAGTTATCAAAATACATGCATGTATATGTACGAGGGATGTTCAAAATGTTTGTGGAATTTATTCATTATTAGCAAACAAGCAAACAAGAAGACGGACACATTTTAAATTTAATCAACATTTTTCGAAATATATTATCTCTATGTTTTTCATATTTTAGCCACCAATTTCTACAAACAACGGAGTAAGAGTCATGAAACACAAACACATTCACAAGATCCGGAACAAGTCAAAATTCGCTCCGATCTTAAATAATATCTATGCTGCGCTTTTCTTTAATAATGTCGGCATTTTTTTTCTCAAAAGATTCATATTTTACTTGATTTCATTTACACAAATGCCGCTGTATACAAATGTCAAACGTCTACCGCTACCAGTTTTCATCGCCTGTATCCGCATTACAGCGCGAAACAAATTAGTCCGTCTGCTAAATCACTGACCTCACAATTCGATTTTAATTTGGATAAAGCGGTAGACACAATTATTTAAATTTCAAACTATGTAATTATGTAAGCAGGTAACATAATTATCCTCAAGTAATAAAGTGTTCATTAAATGAATCATTTGATACAAATTATCCGGTCGATCGCTTTGTTCATCAACTTCGGTGATTGCTGTTCCATATCTGAATCGTCGGTGTCATTGTGTTCAGTTAATGTTTTCAGTATAGGTGTTTGTTGCATATTTTGTATAAGATTGCGCTACCGAAAAGCCCATTTTATACAAACTGTTACTGCTGTGTTTTCACTAACATAGTAGCTTACAAATTATGCCGTTGCCGTAACCATACAGAATAATTGACGTCATAGGACACAGCAACTTGTAGCAATGACGTCGTTTAATCAAGATTTGTTCGTGTTTATGTGACTTAAAATTGAAATACTTTTATAAAATTACACAGACAATTATTGGACTTTTCCAGGGTGCACAAATGTGCATATGATTAAGTGTTGCAAAATATGATGCAGTGATCGAGTGTTACCGATCTCCGAGTTATTTGCATGTAATAAGCTTCAATGCATGTAGTGAAAATTTGATATGAATTGGATGTCAAATAAAACAGTTATGGAGAAATTCCACGAACTTTATAGATGAAGACTCTGTGGATTTTTCTTAGTTAATTGAGGCCAATTTTCAAGCAGCGATTGTGTGGAGACGGCCAGACAGCCCAAAAGAAAAATAATTTACTGTATACGTGTTCAGAGAGTTTACAAGTTACGCTCTGGTTGCATGTGCAAGCTCATTAACATTTTTTAACTTGACTGGAAATTAGACTTTCTGATTTTTAAAGATGCATTAAATCAACATAATAAGTGTCTGCTACACTGACTTCAACTGCAGACTATGATAGCAAATGTAAGAAAATTTAAAATTCCGTTTTGCATCTTTTGAAATGCCTAAAATTGCCACAAAGCCTTGTTATGAAAAATAGGTTACCTCTTTAAGTACAACTTAGGTCATTGCAAATAAAAATAGAGAGTCTACTCATGAACAACAATTATCAGAGAACAGGGCGATTTACTTTTTAAAGTATTTAAGTTGGCACACTTGTTTGAAACATACGTTTGTTTATAAATACAGAAAGTACACCTTCGTGGTATCCTAGTAAAATCTTTAACTAAAGTAGAATGGGTAGGTATATATAATCACCTGTAAACTTCAATTAGTAAAAAAATAACAAGATGGCCATGATGGCCCAAAGGGCTATGTTGAGTACTGGCAAAGACGAAAGCCTTACTGTTGTAAAAGGCTTGAACAAATGTGGGAATGTATGCCATAAGTTTGAAGTTTCTACTTGAGATAGTATTCAATATATTTGACATTATGAAAAAATTAACCTTGGCCGGACGGAATAACGGACGGACACACGGACGAACGGACGGACGGTTCGATTTTAATATGTCCTTTTGCGGGGGCATAAAAAGGCGGCATAAATCTAGTGTGTGTAGCCCAATACCATTCCCTGTATCGTCTGCTGTGATCTTTGATAATACTCAAACTGTGGAAGTTTGGTCAAGATTGGAAGAAGGGACCATAACTCTATTGTGTTTCTGGTCCGATTTGGCCTATTATCAATACCATCCGAGATTTTATGATCATACACTGCCAAGATTAAATAAAAACTGTAGTCTATATCTCGATAACGGTCAAAATTAATGACGACATACGGGAGACGGACGACGCATGAGAAATCCCCTATAACAATAGCTCACCGAGCACTTTGTGCTCAGCTAAGCTTAAAACCGGGTTATGATCATTGTTGTATGAAATGTGGGATTTGATGAAAATATTAACTTCCAAGGTTCAAGTGAATACCATAATGTAATTTGGAAATTATAGGGCCAAACAGTATTTTAAAAATCTAAGTGAAGAAGGGGCATAACTGTGCAAGCATACACATCAGAGTTGTTGGGTTTATTGCACGTGATGTTGGAGTTGATGACAATGATACATTTCAAGTTTCAAGAGAATACCTTGTAAATTATATGATTTTTTAACTAAAACTTTTATCTAAAAAACTATTTGAAAAAAAGGAGTATAACTCTGTCAAAATATATAACAAAATCATGTGGATAGTTGACCTGATCCTGGCGTTGATGACAATGTAACATTCCAAGTTTTAAGTGAATAACTTATGAAGTGTACAAGTCAAATACCTTTGAACATAACCTCTCACCGAAAAATCTTTGTAAAAAGGGGCATAGCTTTGTCAAAATACAAACACAAGTAATGCGGAATGTTGCACTTGATGTTGGGGTTGATGACAACGGTACATGCTAAGTTTAAATGCAAAACTGTAGTTTTTAAGTTAAAATAAGTTTTACCAGAAAATCAATGTGTAAAAAGGGGCATAACTCTGTAAAATACATATATGAGTCATTAGGAATAATGTCTTTGATGTTGGAGATGACGACGAAGGTATCTTCCAAGTTTCAAGCGAATAACTTATGTTGTTTTGAAGAAACAAGACTTTTGAATATGCACTTTAACCTCAAATCTATTTGAAAAAGGGAGCATTAGTTAACTCTGTCAACACACAAAACTAAGTTATGTGGAATGTGGCACTTGATGTTGGAGTTGATTTCCAAAGTATAATCGAAGTTTTAAAATAATAACTTACCGGTATATAGTTTTGAAGTTACATAGCTTGAATTTATCCTTCAACCTGAAAATATGTGAAAAATGGGCATACCTATCTAAAAATTCTAAACAGAACTATGAGAATTGTTGCCTCTGATACTGGAGTTGAAAGCAAAGGTGCATTTCAAGTTTCAAGTGAAATAATAACTTAAAGTAGTTTTGAACTTAAACACTTTTAAATATAAACTTTAAACTGAAAATATGTGTGAAATAAGGGGAATGTTTTCCCAGACCGAAGAGTTGATGGCAAAGGTATATTCCCAGTTTCAATTGGATAACTTATGTAGTTTTGAACAACCAGACTATTAAATAAAACTTTAACCAAATTCAGACGCGGACGCCGACGCGAGTAAGAAAGCTCACGTATTCTTCGAGTAATCGAGCTGACAATGGCAAGAAAAGTTATACTGTGGACAATAAATATAAAAGCATAACAAAAAACGTTATCACTCTAAATTTACAGTGTACACTAATTAGGTAATAAAACAGTACTTGGACGTTTATTCACGGTTATCCAAAACTTTAGTTGATAAGATCCCATTATTTTGTTCTTCTATACGATCTGTCCATAACAGCGCGATACTAATACTACGAATATACACTTTTACACAAACAGTGTTATCCGTGAGTTACTACTGAAAAGCAAACAAACACCTGTCAAACAGACGAAAAGATAACAAATGAAACACAAATACACGTGTTTCAAAAGGTATTGAGAGGGACAAGAGACACTATTTAGTTTCAAGATGTGCATGCATTTTTGTAAAACTTTAAACATGTTTTGTCAGTACGCTCTGAACAAATAAACCATGAAAAAGAAAGTTCAGTTTGTGAAATATTAGTAACATTAAATAGTAATATTAGTATTATTGGTAGGGGCAGTTAAGCAAAAAAATAGATACATGAATTAGACATGGATTTTCCTGAAAATAATATTGCCAACAATAGACAGAAAGAAATATGTATAAACATCTATTTCAGCAACACCTTTAACTATATACACTTATGGAAAATATGTGGTTTATCTGATATCATAGACTTTAAGGGATACAGCTTAAGAATGCGGTAGAAATTTATTGGGATATGAATATCCTTTATCAGTGAATAACTTTCATAAAGCAAAAACGTGTTTTTGCACATGTTCCTATGATGAAGAGACTTTGAATATAATCCGGTTTTAACTTCGGGGCGAACTGGAGTTACACTATTTGTCAGTGTACATGAAATGTACGGAGTTAGGGTAGCATAGGTAGTGGTAGGGAGGGGATTATGAGGGAAGTGGGCTGGAATAGAATGAAGCTGGGCAAAGATAGGGCTGGATGGGGTCAATATTATGTAAGCATTACCTACTTCTGACCCAATACAACCCCTCATCGCCCAGCTTAAAGGAGGAGGGAGGGGATGGGAAAGTAAGAAAGGAAAAAATGCGAAGGGTTAAATATTATTATATATACCTATCGTTTATCTTCCATCAATACATACTGATTTCAACATTAAAGAAATGGTAAGCATTTTCTTTTCCGTATTATCTGTAAGATCAAATTGTAACCTGACTACTTCTATGTTAAAACAAACACGTAGTCGAATTCGGCAATTATCGGAATGTACAACTTCATAGGTTTAAATGACGTCACTGTGCAATATCATCTGATATGTACACGGTTGAGTTAAAAACTGTATGTATGTCATGTATGAATTTCTTTCGACGTTGCGTCGCTCAGCCAATCAAATAGCGTTCATGTATAAGTTATATCATAATAGTCTATTATATTCTATTATTGCATGTCGCAGCTTATATTTTTGATTAGGTAGGTAGATAGGTAGGCAGGCAGGCAGGCAGGCAGGCAGACAGATCGACAGACAGATATATAGAAATGTATAATCAATTTGAAGCGATTAGACTAGTGTTGACGAAATTCTTTGCAGCTGTTTTGCACTTAATATGGCAAACACGCTGGCGTAAGCATTAAAACATATATTCCCCACAGTTAAATGAACCTTTAGACAAAGTTTGGTAACTAGAGTTTGAAATTTGTAAAACTTATGGGCCTTTGTACACTTGAAATTTTATATATAAGTTTTATGGACAGCTTTAAGTGTTTCGGGAAGTTAGATTCTCAGGAATGACTTGAAGGATTTCATTAAAACCTAAAATACGTATTCCTTATATTAAAATGAACCCATAGGCTAAATTTGATCACTCTAATTTGAAAGTTTTTAAATTATGGGGTTTTTTACTCTTAGAAATTTTATATTCCCACGGCTGGGGTGGCGGCATGAACTTTTGATTTCCTCTATCTAACTCAAGAATGATTCTTTATTCATATATACCCAAAAGAAATATTTTACTTGGGATTGTATTTGGGGTTGGTTAGGTAGGGTTTCAAGGTCGAGGTCACTGTTACTAGAACAAGAGCTCTAGGAGGATAGCGCGCACGACTGTTCGTGTGCTTGTCAGAGTTAGTGGCAATTTTTTTTCTAAAACAAGAAACAGGGAAATTGCACGAAAATATTTTTTGAAACATTGTTTGAACAAAATGCATTAAAGTCAGCACATAAATAATTTTTTAGTAATGGTGAACTTAACCGTGACCCCACCAACACCATATGCAATCCCAAGCGAGGTCTCGATAGTGACCCCACCAACCCCATATGCAATACCAAGCGAGGTCTCGATAGTGACCCCACCAACCCCATATGCAATCCCAAGCGAGATCTCGATAGTGACCCCACCAACCCCATACGCAATCCCAAGCGAGGTCTCGATAGTGACCCCACCAACCCCATACGCAATCCCAAGCGAGGTCTCGATAGTGACCCCACCAACCCCATATGCAATCCCAAGCGAGGTCTCGATAGTGACCCCACCAACCCCATATGCAATCCCAAGCGAGGTCTCGATAGTGACCCCACCAACCCCATACGCAATCCCAAGCGAGGTCTCGATAGTGACCCCACCAACCCCATACGCAATCCCAAGCGAGGTCTCGATAGTGACCCCACCAACCCCATACGCAATCCCAAGCGTGGTCTCGATAGTGACCCCACCAACCCCATACGCAATCCCAAGCGAGGTCTCGATAGTGACCCCACCAACCCCATACGCAATCCCAAGCGAGGTCTCGATAGTGACCCCACCAACCCCATATGCAATCCCAAGCGAGGTCTCGATAGTGACCCCATCAACCCCATACGCAATCCCAAGCGAGGTCTCGATAGTGACCCCACCAACCCCATACGCAATCCAAAGCGAGGTCTCGATAGTGACCCCACCAACCCCATACGCAATCCCAAGCGAGGTCTCGATAGTGACCCCACCAACCCCATACGCAATCCCAAGCGAGGTCTCGATAGTGACCCCACCAACCCCATACGCAATCCCAAGCGAGGTCTCGATAGTGACCCCACCAACCCCATACGCAATCCCAAGCGAGGTCTCGATAGTGACCCCACCAACCCCATACGCAATCCCAAGCGAGGTCTCGATAGTGACCCCACCAACCCCATATGCAATCCCAAGCGAGGTCTCGATAGTGACCCCATCAACCCCATACGCAATCCCAAGCGAGGTCTCGATAGTGACCCCACCAACCCCATACGCAATCCAAAGCGAGGTCTCGATAGTGACCCCACCAACCCCATACGCAATCCCAAGCGAGGTCTCGATAGTGACCCCACCAACCCCATACGCAATCCCAAGCGAGGTCTCGATAGTGACCCCACCAACCCCATACGCAATCCCAAGCGAGGTCTCGATAGTGACCCCACCAACCCCATACGCAATCCCAAGCGAGGTCTCGATAGTGACCCCACCAACCCCATACGCAATCCCAAGCGAGGTCTCGATAGTGACCCCACCAACCCCATACGCAATCCCAAGCGAGGTCTCGATAGTGACCCCACCAACCCCATACGCAATCCCAAGCGAGGTCTCGATAGTGACCCCACCAACCCCATACGCAATCCCAAGCGAGGTCGCGATAATGACCCCACCAACCCCATACGCAATCCCAAGCGAGGTCTCGATAGTGACCCCACCAACCCCATACGCAATCCCAAGGAGGTCTCGATAGTGACCCCACCAACCACATACGCAATCCCAAGCGAGGTCTCGATAGTGACCCCACCAACCCCATACGCAATCCCAAGCGAGGTCTCGATTGTGACCCCACCAACCACATACGCAATCCCAAGCGACGTCTCGATAGTGACCCCACCAACCCCATACGCAATCCCAAGCGAGGTCTCGATAGTGACCCCACCAACCCCATACGCAATCCCAAGCGAGGTCTCGATAGTGACCCCACCAACCCCATACGCAATCCCAAGCGAGGTCTCGATAGTGACCCCACCAACCACATACGCAATCCCAAGCGAGGTCTCGATATAAGTATCTATGTATAAAGTTTCATTAAAATATCTGTTTGTTTGTTTGTTTGGATTTTTCGCCGTATTCAACAGTATTTCAGTCATATAACGGCGGTCAGTTAACCTACTCACACTTGTACCAGTACTAAGTGCACATACTTATGCCAGTAACGGACAACTGCCCTACATGAATCAGAGGTAGGGGGAGAATGGCCGCAGAAATAATTGCATGACCAATCCCCACACAAGTTATGTGGCCGGACTCGGAATCGAACCCGCGATCCTCGGATTTGTAGTCCAGCGCTCTACCAACTGAGCAAGCCGGCCCTAAATGTGTTCTCAAGCTACTGAGCGGAAACTGTTTTGTCTGTTTTTAGTAACGGTGACCTTGACCCCACCCACCCCATACGCAATCCCAAGCCAAGTCTAGATATAGATATCTATGTATGAAGATTCATTAAAATATCTAAATGTGTTCTCAAGCAATTGAGCGGAAACCATTTTTAATTGTTAGTAATGGTGACCTCGACTTTGACCCCACCCACCCTGTATGCATACCCAAGCAAGGTCTCGATATAATGTATCTATTAAGATTCATTAAAATATCTCAATGCGTTCTCAAGTTATTGAGCGGAAACCGTTTTTTCTATTTATATTAAAAGTGACATTTACTCAACCGTCCCCATATGCGATCACAAGCGAGGTCTCCATATAAGGTATCTACGTATTTAGTTTCATTAAAATATTTAAATGCGTTCTCAAGTTATTGAGCAAATAAAATATCTCAATGTGTTTGTCACGCACTAGAGCAGTGGTGATTAATCACTCCAGACTCCAGTATGCAACAGAGGTTCTTTTGGACCAGATATGTATAGGGATCACATTAATTAACTCAAATACCTTTACATCTAAACTATTTATTTACAGAAAACTGATATAGATCTACTTGATACACGCATGCAACTTAAGTATTCAACAGAATGTGAGATATTTTGCTCGAAAGTATCTTCATATGCAAACAATACAACAGTAAAATTCCGTTTACCTATACCATCAGTTAATTGATTAAAGCAACAATGCCTTCAATTACATTTAGTATTCGATCTTCACGCACATACGCTAATTCAAAAGGAGAATCGTTTTTGTCATTCAAGTAAGAAAATAACATACTTCGCGCACATACGCACACAGTTAACCAGACGTGTTATCACTCATATCGAAACCACACAGACTCGGGGTTTGCCACACAGGCTAGGGGTTCGCCACACAGGCTCGGGATTGCCAAACAGGCTCTGGGTTGCCACACAGGCTCGGGGTTCGCCACACAGGCTCGGGGTCGCCACACAGGCTCGGGGTTGCCACACAAGCTCGGTTTGCCACACAGACTAGGGCTGCCACACAGGCTTATATGTGCCACATAGGCTCTATTCTTGACAGGTGTCCCCCACTACAAACCACATTTACATTGCAGAACAAATATCTCACATCCCCATTTCCTCATATGCTCACACAAAACTAACACTTAGTCCTCTCCAACTGATCTGGTCTCTACGACTGTTATTTCCAGACTCAATTGAAACAATGAATCCTCCCCTCAGCCAAACAAAGCAACACCAGAAACTAGTCTAAATATAAACACCTTATCACATTCACAACTATGGTTAATGCGTTTCTCTACCGTTATCAAAGTATAGTCCTGGCATCAAAGTAAACGAACTAGGCTTCATGTCAAACATAAACACTAAACAGCAACAGAGTCTGACAATTTGCTGGGAAACTTAGCAAAAATTTAGCCGAATAACGGAAATGTAAAGTATTGTATTAAAGGGAAATGTAGAAATTTATGACATACCTCCCCTCTCACGATGAAAAATCCCATTTTTCATTCGTCTGCGACCGCAAATTTTTTAACACAATAAAATCGCACTTACCTCCCTACGGTACAATGGTGATACATGCATTCCTACATAAGATGACTAAAAGTACAATAACTACAAAACTACATCTTAATATAAAACAGCTAACGTTCTACAATGTGGCTATACGTATATCAGTTTGCAAGCATAACAAGTTAACTCAGGCGGATTCAAGCGATTCTACTTAGGTAATCGGCTCCAACATTTTCACTTCCGTTTATTGCGTCCACCCTGAATCTATAACTCTGGAGTGCCAGTGCACACCTCGTCCGTCTACTATTTGCCACCGCCGACCTGTCAAGATATACGAGGGGCGCATGATCCGTCTGTAGTACAAACTCTCTCCCATAGAGTTGCTGTTCAAACTTCTGTACTCCCCAAACGACTGCCAAGCACTCCTTCTCTATCACACTGTAGTTCCTTTCTCTCGGTGACAGTTTGCGACTCGCGAAACTTACAGGAAACTTTGTCCCATCGTTGTCCTGGAATAGCGCCGCTCCTATCACGTAATATGATGCATCTGTTCTGAGAAAAAACATCTTGTCTTCATCCGGCAAGCATAAGATAGGTTAACTAGTCACTGCATTCAACAGTGCTTTAAATGCATTTTCCTCCACTTCTCCCCATACCACCTCATTTGGTTGGAACTTCTTCGTCAGCTCAGTCAGAAGGGCGGCTAGTGTTCCAAAGTTAGGAACTTCCTATCGTAACCAACCAAACCCAAAAATGATCTCACTTGGGTCTTAGTCTCTGGTCGACTGCTCTTCCTGATTGATTCAATCTTATCTTGACTTGGCTTCAGTTCGCCTTTTCCTACTTCATGCCCAAGGAATTCGACTCATTCGTATCCGACCTTGCATTTCGATGGTTTGATGGTGAGTCCTACTTGTCTAAGACGTTGCAGCAGTATTCGCAGACCTTCTTCGTGTTTTCCCATGTGTCTTTGTACTCATTAATATCATCGACAAAGCTTTCAACGTTTTGAAGATCAATTAGTACTTTCCTCATCATCTTGCTAAATGTTGCAACTGAATTTATCAGGTCAAATGGCATCTTCCGCCAGTACCCCTTTGTCAAATCTAATTTCGTGAAATAATGTCCATTACTAATTTTAGCAAACATTTCATGTGGGTTGCCTATAGGTTCCGCATCAAATTCTGTAACTTTGTTCACCTTCCTATAATCGACACATAACCTGTTTGTTCCATCTTTCTTCTTGATAATCACGACGGGTGATGCAAAAGGTGAGTGTGTGCGTTCAATGACTCACATTTTAAACATCTCATATATTTCTTTCTTTATTTCTTCTCTCAATGCATGTGGAACTGGATAAAGTCTCGGACGAATTGGTACCTCTGTGGAGAGTTTTATTTCGTGTTCAATAATATCTGTTTCTCCAGGAAAATCTATCAGTACATCTTTGTACTCTTCCAATACTCTTGCAATTTCTTCCTTCTGTTATCCCATTAGAACAGGGTTGATGTCACATCAGCAATGGTCTCCTTTGCTTGAAGTGTTGGAAGGTCAATCTTAGCACTTCGCTTCAGGTCGATTCTATCTTCCTCATCGAGTTCCTCAATAAGCATTGCACATGTCATTTCCGTCGAAGCATCGTTGTTGTTCCTCTCATGGTATCTCTTGAAAAGGTTTGTACAGTATGTTTTTCATTTACCATTCACCTCCAAAATGTAATCGTAATTGTTCTGTTTCTTTTTGATGGTGTAAGGACCCTTAAATTGCATAAAGAGTTTGTTGTTGTCAGTTGGCAATAGAACAAGTACCTTTTGCCCTGTATGCAAAGCTTCCTCCTTCCTTCCTGCGTCTGCGTACCGTTTATACGTCTGTTGATTCACTTTCAGTGCTTTGTGTATGCCAGCTTGATTGTTTCATCTAGTTTGTTTCGTAGATCCAGAACATACTGATATGTCGTCTTCGTCTCCTTGGCGTGACTTTCTTTACTCCATAACGCTTTCAAAATTGTCATGGGGCCGCGTACCGATCGTCCATACAACAACTCGAAAGGTGAGAATCCCGGACTCTCTTGTGGAGCTTCTCGATATGCACTTCTCTATATGCAAAAAGCAGATGGGCTATATATCTATCCCAGTCTTTGGGCTGTTCTGCACACATCTTCTTCAACATGGTTTCGAGAGTCCCATTAAAACGTTCTACTAAGCCATCGCATGCAGGATTGTATGGAGTGGTCATGCTTTGTTTCACTGAGATTAATCTTGTTATCTCTTTCTTCAGGTCACGGGTGAATTGTGTGTCTCTGTCAGAGAGTATTTCTTCGGAAAACCCAACTCTACTAAAACATTCCATCAAGGCCTCAGCCACTGTCTATGTATCAATTCGTTTCAGTGGTATTGCTTCTGGGTACCTTGTCGCATAATCCACAATTGTAAGAATGTATCTCTTGCCACTTGATGTCACTGGCTCAATGGGCCCCACTAGGTTAATCGCTACTCTTTTGAAGCGTGTCCTTATGATTGACATTTTCCCTATCGGTATCTTACTAACATTTCCCTTGGGGTATGCATTTTGGCATAGATCACTAGACCTGCAGTACCTGGATATGTCTCCCTGCATCGTAGGCCAGAAGAACTGTGACATGATATTTGCCGTAATTTTTCGTACACATAAATGGCCTGCCATTAATGCATCATGTGCGATTCGCATAACATGTTCTCGATAAGCCTTCGGTAAAACCAGCTGTTCAAAGTTCTTTCCGTTGTCGATCTTTGGCGACCTAAAGTGACGGTATGTTAGACCTGCCCTTTCTTCAAACCAGTGCTTTCCACCGTTCTTTGAGCTGTTCTTGTCCGCAGTGGTCACCATTGTGCGTGCTGTTGCAAGAGTCTTGTCGCTTTTCTGTCACTCTGTGAAGTCACTAACGGTCACGTCGCCTAATTCCGGATGGGTTTTTTAATGTCTTTGGTTTCACCTTTTCAGCCGCCCTTTGTGCTCTTGTCTGCACAACACTTCCAAGTTATACCGTTGCTTCTCTGTCAATCTTATCCACGTGGCTTATGTTTCCGATTTTCATGTCATAGACAGGTTTTATCATGCAAAGTGCTTCAACTCGGCCTGTGAAATACGGAGTCTCAACATCAAAGGTAGCAACAGGAACATTACGTACTGTACCATCTATCAATACACAACTCCTACTTTCGCCCGTGTATTTGGAATCTCCTACCAACTCATCCTTGACTACGACAGTACTACAACCAGTGTCTCTCAAAACCAAAACCTTTTGAATTCCAACGAATCCTTCGCATACCAGCATCCATCTGAAGGAATCTTTGTTTTTTTTGTCGAACTACATGCAACACTCATTATAGGAAGTATATGGCCGCATCGAAGTGTAAAATCGTCTTGACTTCGACAGCATATGGCGAATCTTTCAATACACGCACCAGCTATATCCTTGTGGGTGTTTGTGTCTGTGGTTGCTCGCGTATTACCCCCTACGACCGTATCCTCCACGCTGAAAAACCAACTTCACCGCCCCTACTGTATGTTTTTCCTCTGCCCCTGACATTTTGGTAATTATTACTTACCAGGGCTGCAGCTCTGTCACGCTCCGGACAGCCTTTTTCCAAATGTGGACCCTTACATACATAACATGGCCTTACCTTTTCTGTTGAATTCATCTCATGGCGATTTCCAGTTGGCGCATCGTGGCCCTCATTGTACTTATCGGCTTACTCTACTATTTCCTTAATCCCCTTTGGATCCCTCTCCTTGAGATACGTAGACAATGGTTTACTTACCTGTTACTGCACTTGCTCTCTCAACATCAAGTCTTTCATCCCTTCATACGTCTGCTCCGTCTCGCTTAAGTCAACCCACCTTTCAATATAATTATTTAACCTCACAGTAAAGTGTGAAACTGTCTCACCATTAAGTAATATTTCTGTATGGAATTTTGATCTGAAACCTTCTCAAATAACCGAAAACGTGTGCTACCTTATGTTTGTCGTAATCTAGAGCATCATCTGGGGGCATTCTAATATACATGGCTAAGACATTGCCCTTCAGATGTGCACTTAATGTTGTTGCCCACGTGCCCCTGTCCGATTTAGCTGAAGTTGCAAAACGTTCAAAACGTTGCAAGAAAGAATCAATGTCATCATGAAACTCATCGAAATTGGGCAATGTGGGCAATTTTGCAGCAACACGCTCTTTCTCACCACTCCTGTCATTACTCTCATTCACCGCTTCACCGCGCTTAACTCTCTCTAACTCAATCTCCTTGTCTAACAATTTAGTTTTGTTCTCTTTCCTCAATCTCAATTGAATTTCATCTTTCGCAATTTCTCTTTCACGCAACCGCTCCTCACGCGCATGCTCGCGATCTTGTCGCTCAAAATATGTCTGCTTCTCTCTCAACATACTGTCTCAATTCATCTCCAATTAAACCTAACAATTCAGCTGATTTAACAAAAGGTTCAATATTCATTATATATATACTTATACAAAACAGATAAAAATACAATGCAGACAGAAATAGATACACAACACTGTTAACCTGAAAACAAATAGGCAAATTAATTACAAACAAAATAAACACAAACTTCACCAGACAATTAGTTTCAAATTTGCACAATGCAATAGGCTGCAGATAACTCCGCTTAAGACAATCCAATGCATAGTAAGAATACTTACCCTTGAATAGAAGAACAACTATGTGCTATTTAAACTCTGTAACCTGATCTCTCACCGACCACGCGCATTGGTATGCAGAACTAGGTACCTGTGTTAATCTGAGGTTTAATAGTGTTAACTCGATAATGATTCCCTCGTTATTTAGTCCTGCCGGGATCGCCAATAAATGTCACGCATTAGAGCAGGGGTGATTAATCACTCCAGACTCCAGTATGCAACAGAGGTTCTTTTGGACCAGATATGTATAGGGATCACATTAATTTACACAATTACCTTTACATCTAAACTATTTATTTACAGAAAACTGATATAGATCTACATGATACTAGCATGCAAATTAAGTATTCAACAGAATGTGATACATATTTTTCGAAAGTATCTTCATATGCAAACAATGCAACAGCAAAAGTCCGTTTATCTATAGCATCAGTTAATCGATTAAAACAACAATGCCTTCAATGTCCATGTACGTCATTATCCATGCAGCGTATATATAACATAAAACCTTAAGTATTCGTTCTTGACGCAAAGACGCTAAGTTAAAAGAAGTAATAAAAAAACACTCCAAATACTTCGCGCATATACGCACATAGTTAACCAGACTTGTTATCACTCATATCGAAACCGCACAGTCTCGGGGTTTTTGCCACACAGGCTCGGGGTTGCCACACAGGCTCGGGGTAGCCACACAGGCTCGGGATTGCCACACAGGCTAGGGCTGCCACATAGGCTCTAGTCTTGACAGGTCTCCCCCACTACAAACCACATGGACATTGCAGATCGAATATCTCACATCCCCATTCCCTTATATTCTCACACAAAAACAAAATCTCAGTCATCTTCAACTGATCTGGTCTCTACGACTGTTATTTCCAGACTCAATTGAAACAATGAATCCTCCCCTCAGCCAAACAAAGCAACACCAACTAGTCTAAATATCAACACCTTATCACATTCAGAGCTATGGTTAATGCGTTTCCCTACCATTATCAAAGTATAGTCCTGGCATCAAAGTAAAGTAACTAGGCTTCATGTCAACATAAACACTAAACAGAAACAGAGTATCACAATTTGATGGGAAACTTAGCAAAATTTAGCCGAATAACGGGAATGTAAAGTATTGTATTAAAGGGGTATGTAGAAATTTGTGACAGTGTTCTTAAGTTGTTAAGCGGAAATTGCTTGTCTATTTTTAGTAACAGTGACTTTGACCCCACCAATCCCATATGCAATCCTAAGCGAGGTCTCGATATAAGGTATGTATGTTTTAAGTTTCATTAAAATATCTCAATGCGTCCTCAAATTATTGAGCGGAAACCGTTTTTATATTTTTAGCAATAGTGACCTTGATCTTGACCCCACCCGCCCTATACGCAATCCCAAGCGAGGTCTCGATATAAGGTATGTACGTATTAAGTTTCATTAACATATCTCAATTTTGTTCCCCAGTTATTATGCGGAAACTGTTTTTCTATTTTAAGTAACAGTGACCTTAATCGCACCCACCCTTTATTCAATCCCAAGCGAGGCCTCGCTAGAAGGTATGTATGTATTAAGTTTCATTAAATATCTCAATCTGTTCTCAAGTTATTGAGGGGGAACCCTTTTATTTTTATAAGAAACAGATTCCTTATATAAAGACCTCGTTTGGGATTGCATATGGGGTGGGTGGGGTCATTCCTTATATAAAGACCTCGCTTGGGATTGCATATGGGGTGGGTGGGGTAAGTTTTATTAAAACATCCCAATGCGTTCACAAGTTATTGAGCGGAAACCGTTTTTTTATATTTTTAGTAACAGTGACATTGATCTTGACCCCACCCACCCCATATGCAATCCCAAGCGAGGTTTTGATATAAGATATCAATGTATTAAGATTTATTTAAATATCTCAATACGTTCTCAAGTTATATAACGGAAACCATTATTCTATTTTAAGCAACAGTGACCTTGACCCCACCCACCCCATATGCAATCCCAAGCGAGATCTTGCAATAAGGTATCTATGTTTGAAGTTTCATTACAATAGCTTAATCCGTTCTTGAGTTAGAAAGAGGAAACGAAAAGTTTGAGAAACTAGCTTACCGAAAAACTTTAACCTATCTAAAAAGCTTAAATAAAATATGTTTAAGTGTACAAAGGCCCATAATTGTGACAAATTTCAAACTAGAGTTATCGAAATTGGCCTATGGGTTCATTCTAATATAGGGAATAAGTGTTTGAATGAAATCCCTCAAGACATTCCTGAGAAACCAGCTTACCGAAAAACTTTAACCTGTCCAGCTAATATGTAAAATTTCTCACTGTTACAAGGCCCATAATTTTGACAAATTGCAAACTATAGCAGTCACAATTGACGTATGAGTTCATTTTAATATAGGAAATAAGTGTTATAAGTTTGAATGAAATCCCTCCAGCCATTCTTTAGAAACCAGCTTAACGAAAAAAAATTCACTTCTCCATATAGCTTATATATAACATTTCTAAGTGTAAAAAGGCCCATAATTTTGACAAATTTCAAACTAGAGTTACCAAACTTGGCCTATAGGTTTATTTTAATATGGGAAATAAAGGTTTTGAGTTTGAATGAAATCCCTCAAGCCATTCCCGAGAAACTAGCTTTCCGCAGAACTTTAACCAAGCTCGGACGCCGACGCCAACGCCGATGCCGGGGCGAGTAGAATAGCTTACCTTTTCTGCAAAAAGTCGAACTAAAAAACAACAGTTTCTGCTCAATAACTCGATAACAAATTGGAATATTTTGATGAAACTCTATTTATAAATACCGCATAGCGAGGCATTTCATAGTATTGAATATGGAGGAGGGTCAAGGTCATTATTCAAACACATTGTTTTAGAAAAAAATGCTGTTTAGCAAACAATTACATTTTTTGGATTTGTGTCGCGAGCAACTCAAAAAATATAACTGCTAGAGTGATGACACGTTATAAACATATTCATCAGCATGTGACCTTGAGCACCTGTGTATTTTGGTGAATATTTGTCACAGTTCAGCGGAGTTATGGCCCTTTTGTAGCACAATTTGACTTGTTTGTATTTTATTTCGTGTAACTCAAAAATTATAACCGCTAGAGTGTTAAAACTTTATATACATATTTATTTAGCATGTGAACTTGTGCTGCTGGGTATTTTGGTGCAGATATTTGTCAGATATCATTTGCTCGTGTTTAGCAAAAATTAACTTTTTGGATTTGTGTCTCCGCGTGTAACTCAAAAGGTATATCTGCTAGAGTGATGTAACTTCATATACCTATTCACCAGCATGTGAACTTTTGCACCTGGGTAAAGTAAATGCATAGGGTTTTGTAACAACCAGCAGAATGTGTAGGCACCCGTGCCCTTTGGACACATGTCTAGTCATACTCAAGAAACGATAAATATCATGTACAACTTTGATATGGAAACAAATTCCACATTCTTTAAAATGTTTATATGCACTTTAATGTACATGTCCGACCTAACTTTATTCTAATAATGGTTAGGGTAAAAAAAACAATATAGGTCACTGAGTGCGCGAAACAAGGATCCACTGTTGCGGTATCTTTCTAGTTTTAACGGGAAACATATGAATATATTATAAAATATTTTATAGCAATCTTGCTCATTGATCCAAATAATCTAAGAATTGTGCATTGCCATTTTCGTATATATATAGATCATATTTCTAGACGTTAAGCGTCCCAACATAACATATTGATATGTACCGTTTGCTTTAGGAGTTTCACAAAATAAAAGCTTGCAGTATCCGGAATTGCCTTTGTTTCATGGTTTTGAATAGGGTAGATCACCTTGCTGTATCCGGCGACTGCAAAGGCGTTGAATCCTGCCATCATGGTATATTCCTTGTCCTTAAAAAAAGAGTTGATGATTTTGGTGTTGCAAACAAAGCCGATGATCATTGACATCATAACATTCAACAACAATGGTAAACGACGTCTATTCCGAATAAAATATACCTCCGAAAAGTGCATCGGGTCGGAAGAAGCTGCTAAACAGGTTGATGAGTAAGTTAAGAACCCCACACAATGGGGACCATATGATCTATTAACCAACGATCGTGAACATTTTGCAATTAAATGCAAAACAGGTATAGCTGCATCGGAGCAGGATGTTGAACAACTCAGTGAGGTTCTGAACAATCCTACATAGTTGATTTAGATTGCTACGATAGCCATTGCCGTGTCAGTTGGCAGAAATAAAAGAAATACGAAGCTTTTGTGTTTTATACATACAAACCAAGTGTAAATGAAGACTATATGTTTCTTATTCTAAAATATTTCCTGACTGTTGATAAACCAACATGTATGTGGGTGTTGTTTTTTTTTCACCCCGTTTTATTTTTTTCTGTTATGATTGTGGATGTTTTTGCTTAAAGTAAAACATTAAAACATTAAAAACACTAACATATCTATTTCTATTACATTGTTTCCCATTGCTTTAGTAATATACAGTGATATTTTAATATATATATAAATATTATGTTATCTAACATAAAGGTGATACATTTAACATATCATGGAAAAAAAGTAAATATCAATCACAACGCTACTAAAAATGATTCGTACTAAACGTAGATTTCTTTGTGGTGTAGTCGTACAACATATCCGTTTAGTAGCTTATGTCATAAATACGAACGAAACTAACAAAACTAGATATATCAGTATATTGTGCTTTTTCCAACTGGATAAAGCAACGTTTTCAAACCGGTAACGTGGTCATAACACAGCCTGTGTCTTTTTGCTCAAAGGACAAGTGATTTGCAACACTATACACGGAAGTGAGGATGGCAACTCCGTTAATATTGTTAACTCTTGTTACTCAAATAAGGAATTGCATAACCAGCTGCAAAAGCACGCAGGGCAACATTAGTTTACCCCAAATATACAACATTACAATTAATTTTACAGCGTAAGAGATCTTAAACGGCAAAGACACATTCATTCAACTTGTGATCGGCGTGTAGATCATTATCAGTATGTCTTCAATGTCTTTTTAACAAAATATCCAAAACATTTACCCTAAAGAACTTTCTTTAAATAAATCGTGTTCATCTTATACAGATGCTGCATTCCTAGACTTACATCTTACTATTACTAACAATATAGTTAAAACCAGTATATATGACAAACGCGATGATTTTAATTTCAAAATTGTAAATTTCCCTTTCTTATAATTGTAATATTCCGAGAGGTCCTTCCTATGGTATATACATTTCGCAATTAGTTCATATGCAACAGCTTGCTCATGAGTTAAAGATTTCAACGATTGTAACCTTACACTGACTAAGAAATTAATAAAACAAGGTTTTTTATATCATGATCTACGCAATCAGTTTGCTAAATACTAAAGAAAATATAATGTCTTAGTTTCTAAATACAATGTTTCTTTGAAATGGTTCTTATCTAACTGAATATCCCACCCATCATTTTACAGTGATTTTTGAAACGAGTTCGCAAATGTAAATATGTTAAAGTGAATGCTAAACGTATACTTAATAATTTAGTACACTCTTTCGTACCAAAAGGATATAATGCTCTTATACTAAAAAACACATGCTTATTAGTTTTCGATACTGAATTTCTTTCATCGTTACAAATGTTGTCGTTTTAATGATGGATAAGTAGCTTTTACTTCTTTGCGTTTTAAAATTATTACGTCATCGTGTGCATTGCGCGTTTCTGGATAACGTCATCATTTAAATATGTTTTCTGTCCCAGTGACGTAGCGTAAGATTATCTAGGATATATTGTGCCCTTGTATTTAATATCTTAGAGCATGTTCGATTTATACGCTGGTTTTAACACCCACGTTCATTAAGTTAATTTTTTTTATTTTATTTGGTTTAACAGGAAGATGTAAAATAATATAATAAGTTTTATTCAGTATAAAATAAACACGTACAACAAAGCTAGGTAATCTGGCTTTTTACCCCCAACATTACGGCTTCTTCCTGAAATTGCATGGCGATGATCTGAAAATTGAACTATATGATGCTATGTCTTTAAAGCTTTTTATAAAAAGACGAGATGTAGTTGATACTTGTTTGTTGTTTCATTTCATCGTGCCTCAGAAAGTTGCAATTCTGCTGCTCTTGTTTTCATCTAGTCATTGAGTAATTAAATGGTAATTAAATTGAATGATATTCTATTTTATTGCGGTTTAATTTGAATTGCGATGCTATGAGGTTAATTTTGATTTACACTTACATGTTTTGTGAATAATTCTGGGCCAAGTGTGAGGTTCGTGCGCATATAAACCGGTTAAAACCCCCAATGTTTTTCGTTGCCCGTTCCAAGGCGGTGACCCCTATTTATTTATGTGTGTTTTGTGTTTGTTATGTGTTTTGGTTATGTCCTGTGTATTGTTTTTGGCAATTCGTCACTTGCCATAAATAAAAGACCTCGGGCTGCTAATAAGAGTTCTCTCTTGGTGTTGCAACTGGAGTTTTGTTTTGTTTATATTTTTATAAATTATAATACAGCATAACGATTCGATGGTGCGGTCAAATTATAAACTACTGTATACAGATAACACATTTGTTTATTTTATATTATGTGTGTCATTTTTTTGTAATTACAGTCTCGTATGTATAGAAAAAGCAAAATTGTACTAGTAAACCAACAAAGGATAGACATTTGTGTCTGTTACGCGACCGTTTTTACTCTATGTTTTTTTTTAACTGTACACGGAGTAATTGTACTACATGTTAACAAGTACAATGCTTGTAAATAACATTTCGTTGAATACAACAAGGTAAATGGATTTCAAGATACATATATGTTGGGCCCGTTTGAGAAATGTCTACTGAGTCATGTTCACAGTTATTAATGACAAAATTTCAAAAGTACAAACAAAACACGCTGACAAGTGACATACAAACGTTTCAACAAAAAAGGTTTCAAGCATTAAACTGATATATTAAAGTCAGAAAGATATTTAAACAAGCAATACATGTATTATATAAGTGTAAGGTTCGACAGGCCTTTAAACCGGTTTAAACCTGCATAAGGATACAACGTTTTGCTAGGACATAGAGAACTATAACATAGTATGTTTAAAAAAGTACCGTTTATTTGAGTGGTAACAGCACAACTGTCATTATATTTCGAAATGATTGATTGGAAAATCATTTTTATAACAGGCATAGAGCGTGCATGACTGCTTTTACGTTTGTATATAACGATGGATGGAGTAACCGTTCTTTTTATTATGCAAAGCGCGTATATGTATATATGTCTTTGTTTAAGAAATATGTTTTGTCGATCATAGTTTGTTGTCGTATTCGTAGGAATTAAATCACGTGTGCGAAGACAACATCTTTCGATTCTAACACGATCTTAGTCGGTAATTTAAAGCTCATGAACGAATAATTTATTCACCCATCTTTTGCAATGCACAATCACATGCGCGTTTCAGTGTCGTCAATGAAGAATAAAAAATTCAGGATAACGTCAGCTTCATTGATAAACATTGAGCAAATAACGTCACTTTCATTGATAAAAATCAAAGAATCAATGTGATATGGTCGTTATTGATAATTCACTGCAAACTATAAGCATCTTAACATGACGTTAAAGTTTCATGTAAACATAATAATAAAATATCTTATAAAAGATGTGCACTACATATTGCAGAAATGTGTTGTGTTCAAGATTTTGCAATCGCGCGTTTAAGCCCGTGAATTTTACTGAACAATTTTTGCCAATTTCCGGAACTACGTTCGAAACATTAGGCTCAATCCATAGTATGTTGTACACTAATCTATATTTTGTTTCCTTCTTTGTCTTTGAAAAACTAGCCGCGTTTCGTGTTAGAAATTCCGGAGGCGTTTGCAAGTGTGGCATCTCTAACATTGTTGTGTAATACCTCCATTCCACACACGCCACGTATCTGAAGAATTTATACTTTTAAGGATTCGTGAGGATTCAAGAAAGTTTTTCTGAGTGTGTCGAATTGTGACGTTTTACGATCATTTACGATACAGTTAAGATAGTGTTACGAATTTTCGTAGGGTTCGGCTGGATTTACAATAATCTATTACAACTACTGCACGAAGGTTATGAATCAGTTACGTATCAGTTAAGTCTACACCGAATATATGCACCAATTAGGTACAAGTCATGATATATCTATTTATTTATTTATCTTTGGCGTGTTTTCGTGGGATTCCTGTAGCCGCATCGTGGTCAAGACGCAAATAAACGAATGCCTGGAATGAGATCAGAATACCTACGAATGCATAAGAATGCCTTCGTATTGATAACGATTCAGTTACGATGTCTAAGCATGCACTACGAATTTGTTACGAACTAAACATGAATTTTTGGAATCGGGAGATCGTGGCAAATATTTTGAACAGTTCCAAAAAGTTGTCATAAATTTCCTACTGCTTAAGAATTGCAAGAACTGACTACAAACATAAACGAATCAGTAAAAATCTTCCCGAACTGATTACGATTCAACTACGAATCCTAACATTTGACATATTTTTCTATTTCTAATTTTAAAATAGAATACAAGTTAAAAAAAAAACGCACATACATGTTAGAACGACATAGTATCTCGTAATTACGAATTAGTATCTACTAATTACGAGATAAAAAGTCGTAATTACGACTTAAGAGTGTAGTGATGACGCAAGCCAAGTGTTATATTGTAGATTGAAATAGTACTAATAGTACTATGTCTGTCTGTCTATCTGGAAAATACATAAGATATTATTCTAATGTTAATACATTCATTTAATAAAGAGATATTACTATTATTATTATTACTTTTAATAATAATAATAATAGTAGTAGTAGTAGTAGAAGTGGGAGTAGTAGTAGTAGTAGTAGTAGTAGTAGTAGTAGTAGTAGTAGTAGTAGTAGTAGTAGTAGTAGTAGTAGTAGTAGTAGCAGTAGTAGTAGTAGTAGTAGTAGTGGTAGTGGTAGTAGTAGTAGAAGAAGTAATAGCAGCAGCAGCAGCAGAAGTGGTAGTAGTAGCAGTAGCAGTAGCAGCAGTATCAGTGGCAGTAGTAGCATCTACTAATTACGAGATAAAAGGTCGTAATTACGACTTAAGAGTGTAGTAATGACGCAAGCCAAGTGTGATATAAGCAGGCTAGTGTACATTGAAATAGTACTCATAGTACAATATCTGTCTGTCTATCTAAAAACAATACACACGATATAATTCTAATGTTGATACCTTTATTTAATAAAGATTATTTTTATATTATTATTATTACATTTAATAATAATAATAATAATAATATTGTTATTAGTAGTAGTAGTAGTAGTAGTAGTAGTAATAGTAGTAGTAGAAGTAGTAATATCATCAGCAGCAGCAGAAGTAGTAGTAGCAGTAACAGTAGCAGTATCAGTGGCAGTGGCAGTAGTAGCAATAGTAGTTGTATTATTATTATTATTATTATTATTATTATTAGTAGTAGTAGTAGTAGTAGTAGTAGTAGAAGTAGTAGTAGTAGTAGAAGTAGTAGTAGTAGTAGCAGCAGCAGTAGCAGTAGTAGTAGTGAAAGTAGTAGTAGTAGTAGTGGTAGTAGTAGTAGTAGCAGCAACAGTGGTAGTAACAATACTATTAGTATTAATAGTAGTAGTAGTTGTTGTTGTTGTAGTAGTAGCAGTAGTAGTAGAAATAGTAGTAGTAGTAGTAGTAGTAGTAGTAGTGGTTGTAGTAGTAGAAGTAGTAGTAGTAAAAGTAGTAGAAGTAGTAGTAGTAGTAGTAAAAGTAGTAGAAGTAGTAGTAGTAGTACTAGTAGTAGGAGGAGGAGGAGGAGAAAAAGAAGAAAAAGAACTACTACTGCTAAAGTTTAAGCCATTCTCTGCAAGACATCCTAGAATTTCGGAAAAATTTAAGCCCAATTCGAACAACGATCGAATTTGAGGGTTCATATCAATTTGTCTGATGAAATTAAGGTCGCGATACTATTTCAATCTATGAAATACTGCTTCCATCACATTTGGCTTTTGTTCAGTTTTATTTCGTAATTACGAGATAAAAGATAGTAATTACGATATAAGAAATCGTAATTACGAGATAAAAAGTCGCAATTACGAGATATTTTGTCGTAATTACGAGATATTAAGTCGTAATTACGACATACTAAGTCGTAATTACGAGATAAAATGTCGTAATAACGAGATAAAATATCGTAATTACGATATACTAATTCGCAATTACGAAGACGTAATTACGAGATAAAAGGTTGTAATTACGAGATACTAAGTCGTAATTACGAGATACCAAGTCGTAATTACGATATAAGTTTGTTAATAATGATTAATTTTTATTTATTTTTATTTTTACACCTGGCACCAGGACGCTTCCATAAGATATAGATACGTTGTGAAACAATAATTTAAATATTGGACAAATCAATCCAGAACATGGAACAAGGAATCCAAGCATCAAAACATAAAAAACGGGACACTTCCGAAGGAACACCACAATAACCAAAAGAATGGATACACTTTAACGAGACCCGCTTGGTTGTAGAACTAATTACCGAAATTATGTATTTATAAACATATTTAGTATCTTATTTCTTCGAATATAGTACTGACAACCACTGCCCAGGCACGAATTTCTAATTATTTAGTCAAAAATGGTAATTCTAACGACATGTTATCATTAGTTGTCAAAACTATAGCAACAACTTGAACAAGCCGAGTTCAATTATCAGATAATATACATTTTCATTATAATTGGGCATGTTATATTTTTGGAATTAATTATGTAGATGCAATGTAATTATTTCATTTAAGGGTATTAAAAACGGGAGATCATATCGCAATTATAGAAAAGAAAGTTATTTGATTTATTTCATCACGGTATATTTCTCGGACTCGACCAAGGATTTGCCGATTTTGGAACAGAACCTGATGACACAATGAAAATCCGATGTATTGATATTTTAGAGTTTACTGGTAATCAAGCATGGACCCTTGTCCGAGTTAAGTGTTCACCTTGTAAGTGTCTGTCATTAGATCAATCGGCAAAAAATGCAGAATACTGGCTGAAGAAACCCGATACATGGAAGCCTTATAATTGTTTTACAAACAATTGCGAACATTTTGCAGTTCTGTGTTAAACGCGCGTGAAAACATCTGAACAGGTAAACTGTTTTCGGGCGCCAATCACAACTGCTGTCAAACAATTTACACACAACTTAAAGGAACAAGCCTCAGCAGGGAGAAGTGTGGCTGGAAGTGGCAAACGCTTATGTGGTACATGGAACCCTTCAATCAGAAATGTTTCAGCCGGACATAAATCAACAGTGAATGATTCAACCAGGAGTGTTTCAGCAGGGAATGATTCAAAAAGGAAAGCTGCCGCCGGAAATAGTTTAGCAGGGATTGATTCAATGCGAAAGACCTCACATGGAAATGGTTTAGCAGGAAATGACAGAACAGCGAAAACGTAAACCAGAAGTGGTTTAGCAGGGAATGATTGAAAGGGGAAAGATTCAACCGGAAAAACTATATCATGGAATGATTCAACGGCGAAAGCTTTATCCGAAAATAGTTATGCTGAGAATGGGTTAACATGGAAAGCTTCAACTGAAAATAGTTAAGCTGGGAATGATTAACAAGAAAAGCTTCAACTGGCAATAATTAAGCAATGAATAATCAACAGGAAAAGCTTCCACCGAAAATAGTTAAGCTTGAAATGATTTAACAGAGAAAGCTTCAACAACAAATTGTTTAGCTGGGATTTATTTAAGAAGAAAAGTTTCAACCGGAAATAGTTTAGTTGGGAATGATTTAAATATTTTATACAATCAACTAGAGCGATACAACCCACCGGAACACCACAGTCATGTAGTATTACATTTATTATATTCCTCATTACGATCAAAACATCACCACACATATGCTACGAAACAAACAAAATATGAACAAAATAGTACTGCTAAAGAACGCGAATGAATACTGTCATATACATCAATGACGTTATTCAATTCAAATCAACATGTTAAAATAGCGTCGTCGTGTCTATACATAGAACGGGGTCTTTCCCCAATGTCGCTTGGAAATATACGAAACTTAACGAACGCAAAAAAAATTAGTTTTCCATTGAAAAACGGAAAAATTAGTACAATATAATAAAAATACGCGTGTACACAGGAAGTACACATTGTACTTGATATGCATAATTTACTATATGTACAGGAGCGATTTCGAATATTTGACTTTTAATGAATGCTGATATGGTTCGATAATTTATATTATTATACTTCACCCTTCTGGTTTCCTTCTTTGTTCATATAAAAACGGAGCAGTCATTAATTGGAAATATCATGTGCAATATCACCCACTATGACGTCGTGTCGAAAAAAAAATGATCGGGGTTAATAGGCGCTTATTAAACATTTAGTAAATCACTCACTGTTACAAAAGTGCATTGTTTATCCAGACGACATCAGTGTCAAAATGGCAAGGTTTTCCTCCGTATCGGAATAATGGGCTTTTATAATGTTGCATTTGTTGTAGTATCTTCTCTTCTCATTAAATTGAATAAAGTGTATTTCTTCTACAAAGCCTTTGTTTCGGTATAATAAAATAAAATGCATTCTTGAGGGCGATAGTGAATTTTGTCAACCCTCGAAAAATGGGCAAGAGTATTTGCTCGGGTTGACAAAATGCACTGTCGCCCTCAAAAAATGCATGAACACGAAAACATTAAGTTTTGTTGGATATTACATTTGTAACAATAACGATGAAACACGACGAACGAGAAACGAATGAAATTATATAATAGTATTATATAATTATACTATAATACATATTTAAATATCTTTATCCAATTAAAAGAATCCTGTATAACGTAGTATTTGGTACCACCACTAAAATATATGCACATTTTTTAAGTTCTATGGAAATGAGATTCAGAAGATAGGTTAATACATTTGTGTATATTGCCTTGTACCGAATTTAATTCACAGTTGTCAGATACAGAACATGCTTTCTACCTCACCGTTGACATATGCCTTAAATGTATTTTAAACATATTGTAAACGTGAACAATCATAAACAATGTCAAGTACATACTGTGATACTGTACACAAGTTTGAGTTGGATTGAAACTAAAGATAAATTATTATATGTTGCTTCCCCTTGACTTGTGTGTTAGTTGCCTATTTTTAAGAGCAGTCATGATATGTTTATTTACCTGTAAACCTATATTGGTAAAAAAGTATGAGAATAACAACCAAGTGCGCTATACACTGCATTGGGGAAATACTATACAAATGAAGCAAATACTGCAGACTCTTTTTGTGAAATGTTTCTACATGTATATAGTTTTAATGTTATGTGTATTTGTTTAAATTTGTACTTTATTTATTAAGTAACGTATACAACAAGTTCAAAACCATAATTATATGATAAAGATTCATGCTAATTGCATTCAATAAATATGTTCAAATGCTCCGAAAACCAAATCGTGGAATAGAATTAGAAAAACATACGCAGAAAAATAGAAGAGATGTTTTCACAGTTTACTAAATCTTTATATTCAAATGTTTAGCTCTGCTCTTAATGTTATTTACATTTATTTTTCGCATGATTTTGTCTTTTTTCGTTGTCAATGGAAACTTTTCTCCTCAGTACTTGTTAATTAAAATCACAACATGGATCATAAAATAGATTTGCAAGAAACAGGCATATACGCTGAATGCCTGAACATATTTGACATTCTTGGCGTTTCCAGTACGATTATTGTAGTTAGCCAAGCTTAAAATTAGTCTTATAAATACTTCACATAATTTCAAAAGTGTATTTATCTTTTGCCAGTTTTATTAGGCCGAGACAGTCAAAATAAAATTTAAGTTCAAAGCACGTTCAAATTAAGTTCAATGAACTTCCTGAAGCTTTGTAAAGTGAACGACTGCCTTGAATCGATTTTAATAGGGATAGCATCGAATACCAAAATCGGTATTTGACTATTCGCTTTTTCATTCATTCGAATAGTCGCATACATTCGAGTTAAGTTCTTTAAGATTTGTAGCGTGATCAACATAATAATTATTTGTATATGACGTTTTAGTACCGATTAGCGAGTAGATCTACTGTCGTATTTTCAACACCAAATAAACACATTGCACTTTCCAAATAATACATAAATTACACGGTATTCAGCATAAACAACTTAAGGTCCCATACGTTAATTTTTCTTTTAATCAAAAAGGTGTTCATCTAACCACACATTTTATGGAAACGCGCCGATAAGCAATAGTTTATCAACACATTTTAGTGGTTTTATCCAATACAACAAGCCAGGCTTGATTTTTTTTCTTCTTTCTCCAAGTGCTTTTTTCCCATTTTGAGTCGACTTCAATCCGGCCCAGCTTGCAGCCAGACCACTTCTTGATAACGTTAGAACGGTCATTATCCAATTTTACTCATGCATAACAATTCATTTTTGACAGACCAAACTACTTTAATACAATAAATAATAATAAAAAATAATCAGATTAAAGAACAATATGCTGTTCCTGTTTATGAGTATTGCAATTTAAAATATATTCCTGATGACGAATTACATTTCACAATCAGTGACCAATTGTTTTTAGAAACTCTACTTGGAGATTAAGGGAAAGTCGTTATCATGTGGAGCTTATAAAAAGAAAATGAACTTATTGCAGGAAGCAGGAACGTTTGGAAAAAATAAGTTTATTGGAACAAACTTTTTCACAAGCTAATTTTGAAGAACTACAAAGGTTAAAACAAGAACTTGAAGGCATATATGAACATAAAAAAGGTAAGGTTATTTTACATGAGCAAAACCGAAATGGATTTTAGAAGGAAAAAAACCTACGAAATTTTTTTGTAATCTAGAAACGCAAAAGTGCAACAACTAAAACAATGTATCAATTGCAAGATGATAATGGTAACGTAATTAAGGATTAAAAAGAAATATTAAGTAAGATTGCTGATTTTTATAAAAACCTATACCAGGAAAAATATGATTGCGATGATACATACTTTTTAAACTGTATTGATGATATTAATTTTACAAAAATAAGTGATAATGAATCTCACCTTCTGGAAGGTAACATATCGTTATCAGAAGCTGCTATTGTTTTAAAAAATATGTCTAACAATAAAAGTCCATGAAGTTCTGTTTCTTTTATGAATTTTATCTAATGTTTTGGATGAAATTAGGTACTTTTGTCGTACGATCCCTAAATGAATCATGTGTAGAAGGGAACTTGACCATAACTCAAACTCATGGACTAATTGCATGCATCCCCAAGGGTGATTAGTCAAGATTGTGCCTTATAAATTTGCGACCAATAACACTCCTAAATACAGTCTACAAGATAGGTTCAGGTGTTATTTCAAACAGAATGAAACTATTTATGAAAAAAACGTATTCATAATGACCAAACGGGCTTTATAAAAGGCCGCTATTCCGGTAAAAACACAAGACGTGTGTATGATATCATGCATATTACAGAAGAAAAAAATATCCCTGGCCTGCTTCTGCTAATTGATTTTGAAAAAAGTGTTGATTCATTATCATAGCCCTTACTGCAGGAAACACTGCCCTACTTTAACTTTGGACCAGACACTAAACGCTGGTTTGAAATTCCGTATAAAGATGAAAAATCGGCTATAATTAATTGCGGTCACTTCTCTGATTTTTCACCAGCGTGGATGCCGTCAGGATGACCCTATATCTTGTTTTTATCCTTTGTGCTGAATTATTGTATCTAAACATAAGAACGATCCACATATACAATATATAATAATATATAATTACTTTAAATGACGTAGAACATAAATTATTGCAATACGCAGACAACAAAACTATTATTTTGGACGGAACAGAGCTAAAGTTTAGATCAGACAGTATGAAACATATTCAAATGCTAGGTATATAATTTCAGGTTGATTTGCAAAAGATTCTAAAACTTAATTGCGCTGATAAGCTAGACAAAACGGAGAGCATATTAACAAAATGGAAAACAAAGAAATTTAACCCCAATTGGTACAATTACAATGATGGAAAATGGTTCAGCATAGCCAAAGCATATATAGGTTTTAAAAAAACTCGTACATTGTGATAAACATTATCCCGAAATGCTATCGAATAAACTTACTACTCCATTTTGGAAGTATGTCTTATTTAGTTTTGTACAATACCAGGAAAAATCACCCTTTAAAGCCCAAGACATATTACACTAACTACATTTTACAACGAGAACATATGCATATAAAAACAAAGTATCTACTACAATACCTGGTATAAGGCAGGTTTAAATTATGTATGCGATCTATTTGATAATAATGCAGATTCTTAAAAAATGAATGAACTTTACGATAAATATAATCTTAAAATAAATTTTCTTTTATACACAGGTATAAAAAGAACTATCTTTGCAAAGTTTAAAAATATAACTTTGAAAAAATCGATTAAGAATATTTAAACATACAACAACCTTTCATACCCCCTACATTCAAGACAATTCCAAAACCTGAAACTGGTGCAAAAAGAATATACGATATTTTAAATAAAAATGATACTGTCTTAGACATAAAACAAAAATGGTCATGTAAACACAATTTAGAAATCAGTGAAGGTGGGTGAATAGAAAAATATATTTCTTATTTACCTTACAGTTAATAAAGATGTAAAATTACAGTGGTTTCAATATGGAACATTACATCGAAGAATCCATACAAATAATTTACTTTTCAAAATGAAATTAACAAATTATCTTAAATGTACTTGCTGTAAAAGTAGTGATGAAACAATTGGACATATTTTCTGGGAATGTCCATCTTTAAAATATATTATTTCCGAACTATTCCCCAAGCGACTTTTCTTATTTTATGAAATGAAAAACTTTCTTGTTGGGTATACTGAATTTGAAAACGACTCTATCAATCTCTTTCTTGTATACAAAATTATATTTGTATAAATATAAAATGTCTTATGTAGAGCCAAATATTGAAAATACAAGAACATTTATCAAAATAAAGAGCATTATGGAATGCTTTAGAGTATCGCAATTTCTCAGAAAAAAATTGACAGCTTTGAACTTGCATGGAGAGATACTTATGCAAATATTCTGCTCTCAACGCAGACTTTTTAGTTGTGCTTACTTCTTGTTTTTCTCTATCCTAAGATTTAAACCTCAAGATATCTCACATATGTCTGCACATGTGTATACACGTATAACTATAAAAAAAAATTAATGTTTTTTGTTTCAGCGTTGATAAGTTACACCTGTTAGAGAAAGAACATTATGATTATTTACATTATCATTGTCTTTATCTCGTTTTTATAGATAGCTTATGTAGAAAAAAAAGAAAATGTAAAACCAAATCAAGACTTTCTGTCCTCCACAACATACAAGAGTAATTATAGGTTAAGTGTTTAACCGTTGCTATAGCATCATATTGATACTTTCATATTCCCATGTTAAGTCGTTGCTTCTTGCATGCGCATTTTTGTTATTATCCCTATCGCATTATCCCTGTCCATATCTGAACAACTGATTATTATTAATACACTCATTTGTTTCTCATTATAGTCACTCTTTCCTTGCTATTTTTGTTCTAATATAATCTACAAATGACGCTTATTATTACTATTATTTATTTATTATTTATTTATATTATTTATATAATGTGCTGTGGATGATATGTTTATATGTGCATATTATGTCAACAGTGTGAACATTATTGGAAATAAAAAATGCATGCGACAAAAACATAGCAACATTTCGCAATTATACTGACTGCTAAATGTTTGATCGCACGTCTCTTTTATTATTATTTTGTTATTACATAACATTTCAGCTGCTTGTCTTTATACATTAACACATGACTATCCATTATGACGATCTACAAATTACAACACTTTATTTCGTAAAGTAGTACATAATATCTACCATAATGCCGTTTCATATACAGAATTATCTTAAATTACTGTTATTTCTCGCTTTGTATCGTATTATGCAAATATATGACTTTATTATGTGTTGTGCAGTGTTCAGATGTAACCCTTTGCAGAACAAGTTAAGATTCATATTAGATAACGAAATTTTAGAAATAGTAAGTTACCATACCAATTCATTGAAAGTGGACAATTAATGACAACCAGCTTCATATTCGCGTTATCAAAAATCACCGAGGAGCATTATTACGCCCTGAGGGCGCGTAACCCTTTAAAAAGAGGCCTTGGTTGGTCAGTGAAACCACATGGAAAGCGAACAAAGATCGATATGTAAATATTACATACTATATAATATCTACTTGATATCTACAATGAATATAAAAAATGTTTTGTTTTTATTATCGGACTATTTGACTAGACAATATGATTATCTTCGTAAGAGGGAAAAATAGATACAAACAAATCAGAGTTTCTATTGTTAGTAAGCAATAACAACTATTTACAAACACAATTCCTCAATGAATACGTTTATGTATTGGAAATATAAACACAGATTTAATTTATGTAATAAAAATGTACTTATGTAACAAACCGAATTGCAGGAAGTCTCTAGTGATTTTATGGTTCTTATTATTGTCATTGTAAGTGCAATGCATGATAATGTCTATTATTTACTGTTCGTGGGAAACATATATAACGGATTAGCAAAAGTTGAAATCACTTAAAAATTGTATAAGCACGTTAATGTTTTACGGATCGGAGTTTATACTTATTCCCATTTTCGCGAGTGAAACAGCTGTCATACATGATACATACCTCGTAATGTTACAGCTGTCATAAGTTTATATAGCGTTCAGTAACGTTTATTAAATTTGCTATTTAAGTGAAAGATGGGCCAAAAGTTGTTTTGCATTTGAGTACGCCATGATACTGAAACCAGTAAAACGCGGAAGTTATTACCTCACCTATATATTCTGCGTATGATTATATATACCAATAACATGAATTGATCAATATGCAATCAAATCCTAATAAGTATGTACCTTTATGATGTTTGTTTACCGTCTCATTAAGGCAACACTGCAGTTGTGCAAATGACTTAGTTACGTAATATACCGTGTTCAGGTATAGCCCGAACAAGCCAAAATTATGGTTTATAATACAACACCCCATTCTAAGTTCAATTAATTAAATTTGACGGCGGACAACTTTTCACTCTGTGGTTAATTAAGTAGCACTGGCGCGTTATCATTAACATCCGAGTAACATGTGTTACGCCGTAAACGTTAGTAAACACATATGAACAGGTCTAAGTTGTCCAGTGAAATCACATTTAATTCAAACACAATTCTGTTATTTGGTTATTTGTTCTAAATTATACGGTTTTAACAACCTTCGGAAATGTTGCTATTGAAATATATAACATTGTCAATCATAATTATACTTAAAAATATACGTTACTTTTAGATTGTCTTTGTAAAACACATTTTTAAGGCCTAATGCACGCATTTTGTCATAACCAAAAATTATCTTAAAATTACAAAACTTATAATAAATCAAATACGTTGTAATCATGTAACAAACTAAACAGGCCAAAATGAAGTCGCTAATAAGTTTTATTGGTCTTTTGCTGCCATAGCTGGGAAGTACCGTACGTGATAACGCTTATCAATTAATGGAAAATATAAATAACGATAATGCTCAAGATTATTGAATTATTTCATGTACAGAGCTACAAAAATAATTAAATAAACACAATATATTGTGGTTGCATCGCGCTTTGGACTCCAGTGTGGGGCGTGAATGACAACACGTATAGCAACGAGTGTACATGAAATGCGCGTTTTCTACATTCTATGTATTCGTATTTTACACATGATTATACACGTTGATTACGTTTTACAACCTTAAAGATCTCAGGACATACTTTGATAAGTACTCATTACACGACGCTTGATAATTGTGTTAAAGGGACTATATCACCGATAAATTGGTTTCCTTTTGTACTATAAATGATATTATTTGATAGAAATGAGCAATACTAAAACATTTGCATTAAATACATAATAATAATATAAAACACAATCAGATATTTGATAAAACCAAATAAGCAAATAAGTTTAACAAAAATTAAAACTTCAAGTAGGTATCGTAATATAGGTTCGTTCATTTTGCTCATTCTGTTTAATAATGTATACACGTGTATTATATTGCGATGTAACTAGTTTCGTCGATATATAAGATGTATCCATGATGATTGTTATTGTTAGTATGGGTGAGGCCCGACAGTCTGCGATGTGACATTTTACAAACGGGCACAGGTTTCCAGAGTATTTTCCCTAATGCAGTTCAAAGGAGTTGATCTCTGATTTTTCATGGGCGAATCACATTGAACTTTACATTATTAATTTAAAGAATTACATATAATTATTATGTTATGTTTATGCATTTATTAGTGTGTGTAGTTCTTTAATGGATATGTTTTGTTAATATTTTGTGTGCGTAGCAAGTTAGCTTATTTGCGTGAATGACATTCAGACTAATTTTATACTAATATATGTGTGTACAGTAAAACGGTGTTACAGACAAATAAAAGAAAAGCGGACCGACTCCTAAGAACTATGTGTTTGTCTTTTATGGTTGTATCGGTGCTGCATTTGTTGTTAGTTAGGAAATAATTTATTTATTTTCGGACGAACGCAGTGAGGGAGAAAATAAATGCCGTGAAATGCAGGTCAATGGCGTATCCGATGACAAAGCTACTTTTATTCGCATATACAATGTATGCAGACATGTAATTTATTTTGTACATGTACATGAGTACATTGTGTACGTGTAATTTGCAGCTATGTGTGTTTTCAAATTGTTTTTATTGACGATTCGATTGCATTTTATTGCAGTTATTAAACACCAAACATGTAATGACCGTTAAATGGCATTAAGATTTATTGTAATTGTTCGCTTTGTTACTGTATGTATTGTTAAAATTGTATTTGTTCATAATGACACTTACATTCATATCTATCTTACCACGTGGTGAAAGCTAAACTAGTGACGTATTATACATTTTAAAATATATAGTTTTACGTTTATTCTGTTCTGGAAATCCGCGTTCAAAGTCTATGTGTTTAATATCATATTCATATTCATAATGACTTGCTATATGCATGTACATGATCTAGAAGTACTGTGTATTTAGTTTCAGTAGAGTACGCCTGGCGCCTAATAGTCACAGCTACGGGGTGGTATTTTTAATAATTTACTACAAATATTAAACCATATTGACTATATTTTGTCTGGCAGTATTTGTATTTGTAAATATACTTAACATGCTATTGTATTATATGTGAAAGTATCAGCAAATGAATTGGTCGATGACGGATCGAAACTGAATAGCATAATACAAACATATCTGTCACAATTTCATATTCCTGTTCTCTGCTATATAAATACACGTTGTTCTGTATTTAAGCAACGTGATTTACACCTCGACATGTCTGTACCCACCAGGCAATGCGAGAGCGACAATGACGTACATTTGATTGATAATTACAATGCAACTATAACTTTAACAACAGGTGACAAGTTGACTTACCTTATGAATGGGACGTGTTTTTTGTGTTATGGATAGTAAATACAATCAAAACTGTATTTGGCTGCATGACGTGCTTATGGTTATGATACTGAATATAATAAACATTTTTTAAACGGATAAAAAGCATAAAGGTTATTAATAAACGATAACGTATACCTATACCTTCATTCACGTTCGTTAATACAATGTAATTAAAAGAAGAGTAAGTTGGTTCCTTGTTCCTTGTTCCTTGTTCCGTATTCGAACAAGGAACAAGGAACAGTTCCTTATTCCTTATTCAAACTAAATATATTTGGTACAAACTATTTAATAAAGAAAATACACACAATTGTTGAGTATATAAAACAAAGACAAACCAGTTCCTTATTCCTTATTCAAACCGAATAAGGAACTGGCATTTTCTTAATTAAAATTTATAATGAACCAAAGTGGCAACATACATATGAAAAATCATTGTATATATTTTGAGAATGATAAAATATTTATTATGACACATTTCAGCTTAGTTTAGTAATTGAAAACCCAGTTCCTTTTTCGCGGCCGAATCAGGAACAAGGAACCAGTTCCTTATTCCTTATTCAAAACCGAATAAGGAACTGGCATTTTTTTTAACTTAAAACAATATTTATAATGAACCAAAGAGGGCCACATACATATGAAAGTCATTGTAAATATATAAATAATTATAAAAAAGTCATTGTAACACATTTCAGCTTAGTACAGTAATTGAAAACCCAGTTCCTTTTTTGCGGCCGAATCAGGAACAAGGAACCAGTTCCTTATTCCTTATTCAAATTGAATAAGGAACTGGCATTTTTTAACTTAAAAAATGTCTATAATGAACCAAATTGGGCCACATACATATGAAAGTCATTGTAAATATATAAATAATTATAAAATAGTCATTATAACACATTTCAGCTTAGAACAGTAATTGAAAACCCAGTTCCTTTTTGCTGCCGAATCAGGAACAAGGAACCAGTTCCTTGTTCCTGATTCAAACTGAATAAGGAACTGGCTTTTTTTTACATTAAAACATATTTAAAATGAACCAAATTGGGCCACATACATATGAAAATCGTTGTGTAGACATGTAGAATAATAATTTATATATTACAAAACATTTCTATTAACTTCAGTCATTGAAAACCCAGTTCCTTTTTGGCGGCCGAATCAGGAACAAGGAACCAGTTCCTTGTTCCTGATTCAAACTGAATAAGGAACTGGCTTTTTTTACATTAAAACATATTTAAAATGAACCAAATTGGGCCACATACATATAAAAATCGTTGTGTATACATGTAGAATAATAAATTATATATTACAACACATTTCTACTTACTTTTCGAGGCCGAATCAGGAACAAGGAACCAGTTCCTTGTTCCTGATTCAAACTGAATAAGGAACTGGCTTTTTTTACATTAAAACATATTTAAAATGAACCAAATTGGGATTCGTGAAAATTTGCATGTTCACGGCTTCGCAATTTCCAACTACAACGATTTAGTTATGATTCGAATATGAATACATGACGACGTCGGCACCAAAATTATGGAACAGTGACATTATAGTTAATAGTGAAGAATAATCTGTACAAAGCTAGAAATACGCTATTGTGAAAGTACAAATAAAAGAGCATTGAAACTGATATCGACAATAATTTTCGGTGTGTATTTGTAACATATTCGTTGACAATAAATGGTCAAGTCTGAACTCCCGAATCACTGAATGAGTTAGGAATACCTGTGGTTGCTAAAACAAAAATTACGTGCGTTCAATACCAATTGTGGAAAGCGAACGTTCTATAAATGAGTCACATTGACGAGCGCGTAGCTTGGAAGTAAACGTTTTTCGAATAAGGAACTGTCTGTGCAAGAAATGTGTGGAATTACAGTCCAAGTTGTTAAAGACAGGTATCGTCCGTTCACATTAAATTTCAAAATAAGTGATGTATGCTAACATTTTGCTTATACTTTAACTATTGCTTAATGACGTTTATGATGTATTTTTACAATAACGGTTTAATTTTGTATTTTATCGTCATCAGCATTATCACCACAACCACCCCACCATCATCATCAGCAGCAGCATAGTCATCATCAGTATAAGTACCAGTAGTCATCTTACTTTTGCAGGGACATAATCGAGTGACGTACTGAAGAAAGGTCTGACCGTCGTATTGCCGTTTTGAATATGTACAGGGTTTGTCTTCTGATACTTAACATGTGCGAATTATTGTCATTTAACAAATGAGCTTTTTGGAAAAGTTTCATCTGTGAAATCTGATTTGATTGCATATAAAACTGACAATTTAACAAAATTCACTCAAATGAGAAGAATCCCACTAGGCTGTGTAAAGAAGGAGATCCTGTATTTCACACACGTGAAAAAATAGTTTGGTTCATAAGTGTGAAAATATTTTTTCAGAGAAAAAAGGTATATACAACGTAACATTTTTTGTACAATATCTATCTACGAATACATGTACTCGAATATAAGTACATTTTATACCCTAATGCTGGGAAGCTAAACGCATTGACATGGAATGCTATATATATGCATATAAAATAAATTTTAAATCCAAAATGCCAAAAAATAGGAAACACTCGTAGTTTGTATGTACAATACTTAAGCTATAATATTACTATAAGGGTATGGTGATGGCTTCCTCCAATTTATATTTGCCAAGATATCTTTGGCACCAAAGTAGCGCTTTTTACATGTGTACATTAAAGACGAAATCAAATCACAAAAGTTATGATAAAATACTTATGTGGTTGCGATGCCTTTAACGATTATAAAATGATAAGTATGATCTTTTGTATTAAAGGGGCATATGGACCGTGTTTTCCTTTACTAACGATATTTATGTAACGAATACTTTTTTGCATTATCTACGAAAACATTTATCTTCAAAAAACTATATATTGATGAAATTGTTCAGAAACATTATAAAAAGGTGTAAAAAATAAGACCGATACCGGGTCCTAGTGGGATTCAACCCGCACCCTCAGAATCCGTTCACTTCAATGAAATATTTTCTGCTTTTCATCAATGGGATCAGAAGTACGCATGCGTTTAGCGGTACTTCATGTACATTTCATTCATAAAGATTTTACTACAACTACGTATTTTCCAGCGCCCGCGAAAAGTGTCCCGTGGACAACGTTTTTATAATAATAAAATTAAATATGTTCTTGAGCGTTTAAAGAAAAGAACTTGTGTATCAAGCAATCATTTAATAAATATTTCTGAAAATATATTTTTATTTTTGATTATCTTGTAAGATATAAGCCGTAGATATGCCCCTTTAATGTACAAATGTATTCACCAAATAAAATGGACTTTACCAAGTGATGAAATTTTGAGAAACGACAGGACCCGAAGCATAGAAAAGCATTAAACACCGATTTTTTTTTTTCACTTATAATGATTATTGCGACGTTAACATATCCCAATTGAGCTAAAGCTATTTTCGCACTGTCGATTGGCCCAACTTGACCGATCTTAGCATTATTTCTGAGATTTCATGCTAAGGCCTATGCTAGCCTAAGTTCCCATCGTAAATGAGTGTGGTCGTTCTCTCGGGTAATATAAGCTTAGATATGATGTGATGCGTGTCCTTTTTGATAGGCTGAAATGCTCGCGCTCAATTGCATTATGTTCACGGTTTGACAACAACAGGTGCCACGATCTGAGCTCTATTTCAGATACGATTACATAGGTCCGTTGAGAGTGTTTTGAATGAGTCCTCGATTGGGTCTTGATCCTACACGATCATCACGATCGTGTTTTCCGAATTAGTGCGTTTTTGTACAATTTTATTCGTTACCTTACGATTATCAAGAATTAATGCACTCCGTTACGACACAATACAACTGTGGTTGCGTTACACTTTATCATTAAGTCGATGGTATCCACAATAATGTCCGATTCCTGTAAGAATAAACCTATGTTGTTGAGTGAACACCAATTATCATAGACTGATGAAATATGCTACTGAAATCCTCTCCCAAAACATAAAGGACCGTTATAATCGTTCAAATAATCACTGTTTTATGAAACAATGTTTAATCATAGTTGTACAGAAATCGGGCAATATATGACCCTCGATCGCCATGACTAAATCCCGATCAACACCACGTTTTTAATCTTTGAATAATCCGTGATAGATAAACGTTTGCAATACATTATGGTACTAGTAATGTTTTATTCGTTAGAAATATGCCAGTTCCTTATTCTGTTTGAATAAGGAATAAAGAAATAACTGGTTCAGATTTTTCTTATTCAGTCGCGAAAAAGGAACTGTGTTTTAAAGAAATAAAAAAAACACTATGGCTTCCGATTACTATTTGTAATATTGTCAGTAATTGCACAATGATTATCAAAATTAAATTGTAGACTTGAATCATTTCAATTTATTTTGAGGTAAGAAAACGCAAGTTCCTTATTCGGTTTATCCTCGTTTTAAATATGTTTTAAGTAAAAAAAAAGCCAGTTCCTTATTGAATTTGAATAAGGAAAAAGGAACTGGTTCCTTGTTCCTGATTCGGCCTCGAAAAAGGAACTGGGTTTCCAATTACTGAACTAAGTAAACATATTTTGTAATACATCATTAATTATTCTACATGTATATACAATGATTTAATTATGCATATGGCCCAATCTGGTTCATTTTAAATATGTTTTAAGTTTTAAAAAAAAAAGCCAGTTCCTTATTCAATTTGAATAAGGAATAAAGAACTGGTTCCTTGTTCCTGATTCGGCCTCGAAAACGGAACCGGGTTTTCAATTACTGAAGTAAGTAGAAATGTGTTGTAATATATAATTTATTATTCTACATGTATACACAACGATTTTCATATGTATGTGGCCCAATTTGGTTCATTTTAAATATGTTTTAATGTAAAAAAGCCAGTTCCTTATTCAGTTTGAATCAGGAACAAGGAACTGGTTCCTTGTTCCTGATTCGGCCGCGAAAAAGGAACTGGGTTTTCAATGACTGAAGTTAATAAAAATGTTTTGTAATATATAATTTATTATTCTACATGTCTACAAAACGATTTTGATATGTACGTGGCCCAATTTGGTTCATTTTAAATATGTTTTAATGTAAAAAAAGCCAGTTCCTTATTCAGTTTGAATCAGGAACAAGGAACTGGTTCCTTGTTCCTGATTCGGCCGCGAAAAAGGAACTGGGTTTTCAATGACTGAAGTTAATAGAAATGTTTTGTAATATATAATTTATTATTCTACATGTATACAAAACGATTTTGATATGTATGTGGCCCAAATTGGTTCATTTAAAATATGTTTTAATGTAAAAAAAAGCCAGTTCCTTATTCAGTTTGAATCAGGAACAAGGAACTGGTTCCTTGTTCCTGATTCGGCCGCGAAAAAGGAACTGTGTTTTCTTTGACTGAAGTTAATAGAAATGTTTTGTAATATATAATTTATTATTCTACATGTCTACACAACGATTTTCATATGTATGTGGCCCAATTTGGTTCATTTTAAATATGTTTTAATGTAAAAAAAAAGCCAGTTCCTTATTCAGTTTGAATCAGGAACAAGGAACTGGTTCCTTGTTCCTGATTCGGCCGCGAAAAAGGAACTGGGTTTTCAATGACTGAAGTTAATAAAAATGTTTTGTAATATATAATTTATTATTCTACATGTCTACACAACGATTTTCATATGTATGTGGCCCAATTTGGTTCATTTTAAATATGTTTTAATGTAAAAAAAAAGCCAGTTCCTTATTCAGTTTGAATCAGGAACAAGGAACTGGTTCCTTGTTCTTGATTCGGCCGCGAAAAAGGAACTGGGTTTTCAACGACTGAAGTTAATAGAAATGTTTTGTAATATATAATTTATTATTCTACATGTCTACACAACGATTTTCATATGTATGTGGCCCAATTTGGTTCATTTTAAATATGTTTTAATGTAAAAAAAGCCAGTTCCTTATTCAGTTTGAATCAGGAACAAGGAACTGGTTCCTTGTTCCTGATTCGGCAGCGAAAAGGAACTGGGTTTTCAATTACTGTTGTAAGCTGAAATGTGTTACAATGACTATTTTATAATTATTTATATATTTACAATGACTTTCATATGCATGTGGCCCTCTTTGGTTCATTATAGACATTTTTTAAGTTAAAAAATGCCAGTTCCTTATTCAATTTGAATAAGGAATAAGGAACTGGTTCCTTGTTCCTGATTCGGCCGCCAAAAAGGAACTGGGCTTTCAATGACTGAAGTTAATATAGAAGTTTTGTAATATATAATGTATTATTCTACATGTCTACACAACGATTTTCATATGTGTGTGGCCCAATTTGGTTCATTTTAAATATGTTTTAATGTAAAAAAAGCCAGTTCCTTATTCAGTTTGAATCAGGAACAAGGAACTGGTTCCTTGTTCCTGATTCGGCCGCCAAAAAGGAACTGGGTTTTCAATGACTGAAGTAAATAGAAATGTTTTGTAATATATAATTTATTATTCTACATGTATACACAACGATTTTCGTATGTATGTGGCCCAATTTGGTTCATTTCAAATATGTTTTAATGTAAAAAAGCCAGTTCCTTATTCAGTTTGAATCAGGAACAAGGAACTGGTTCCTTGTTTCTGATTCGGCAGCAGAAACGAACTGGGTTTTCAATTATTGTTGTAAGCTGAAATGTGTTACAATGACTATTTTATAATTATTTATATATTTACAATGACTTTCATATGTATGTGGCCCTCTTTGGTTCATTATAGTCATTTTTTAAGTTAAAAAATGCCAGTTCCTTATTCAATTTGAATGAGGAATAAGGAACTGGTTCCTTGTTCCTGATTCGGACGCCAAAAAGAAACTGGGTTTTCAATTACTGTACTAAGCTGAAATGTGTTACAATGACTTTTTTATAATTATTTATATATTTACAATGACTTTCATATGTATGTGGCCCTCTTTGGTTCATTATAAATATTGTTTTAAGTTAAAAAAAATGCCAGTTCCTTATTCGGTTTTGAATAAGGAATAAGGAACTGGTTCCTTGTTCCTGATTCGGCCGCGAAAAAGGAACTGGGTTTTCAATTACTAAACTAAGCTGAAATTTGTTATAATAAATATTTTATCATTCTCAATATATATACAATGATTTTTCATATGTATGTTGCCACTTTGGTTCACTATAAATGTATTTTAATTTAGAAAATGCCAGTTCCTCATTCGGTTTGAATAAGGAATAAGGAACTGGTTCCTTATTCCTTATTCGTGAATTATATAATGAATTATTTTATATTTGGCTTTGTTTTTATATACTCAACAATTGTGTGTATTTTCTTTATTAAATAGTTTGTATCAAATATATTTAGTTTGAATAAGGAATAAGGAACTGTTCCTTGTTCCTTGTTCGAATACGGAACAAGGAACAAGGAACAAGGAACTAACTTACTCTCCATTGTAATTAATATGTTTAAACAGTCATGTGTTTACGTATTGTAAAATATAATACCACCTGATATATGCTCATTAAGACTTACAAATATAATCATTATTCATTGTCCGCTTGGTTCAAAAAGACTAAATTTAAAATAAAATTATAGGAGAATAAAAAAAATCACAGATGTTCTAATATTCAATGTCAATGAAGTTTTGATTAAATATTCTAACATGATACTCGTTCATTGTTCTATAGACAAAGAACACAATTATCGTTGATAAACTACCTATTAACATTGCAAAAAGACGTTCCGATTCTGAACGGAGCAAACTAAAAAGTAGTTTCAATTTAAATTGCAAAAAAATATATGTCAAATCATGTTAGAATGAAAATAATTTTCGCAGTATCGTTTTTTTATCGACCAATAAACAACTCTTTGTTGTTCTGATCCATGGCTATTAAACACCTCGGGCTAACTAAGTCGTGGTTTAATTTCTTCGCATCAGAAATCCAAATCGTTGTTTATTAGCCGTTAAACAACTATAAATCTTAAATTAATTCTTAATTATACTCAACTCATTAAAATAAGTCCCTTAAAGAGCACTTAGAATTTATCTACCGTTCAGTTTGAGTGTAAAACTGATTGTATATACTATTTCAGTTACATGCTGTTTTGCGCTGAAATTGTTTGAGTGCAAGAAGTCTTGCAAGTGCACAAACCAGATCTTTTTGACAATTATAACATTTACACCATTTGACATGGGGTGTTTAACATTTATCATCAACTGTATTATAAGTTAGAAATTTCATCAGTTTCAGTAACCTCTCCGTTAGAGAACTATGGGACTATCACGTTCATTTCGATATATAACTTGCTGTTGTCAAAATCTGAGATAATTTGGTTCCACAGAACAGCGGTGATACACGTAATTATGTTCTGTCAGTAAACAATCGCAATATTAAATTAGATGTTTCCTAAAAATAGTGAAAAATATTGTGAACCGGTTTGAGATTTGCTAATTTCGGCGAGATTTTCCACCGATATTCCTTTTGTTTCATTACAATATTACAGTTCTGGAATTTGGCCTGGTTTAAAATGATTCCCATAAAGTGTGCATGTTGTTATCTATAACGTTATAAGCAATCAACTGGTGTCAATTTAATAATTTTTGCTGCCGTCAGAATATAAAGGTTACCTCTCTGTGCTGGTGACGGCCTTACATTGGTTTTATTTGGTTTTCACATAATTATATTCAATTTATAGACAGGTTTATCAGTTTAGGTATGATGCCCCTTTAATTGTTGAAGTTTTGCAACCATACGGAAAGTTGTCGAACGAGTGTTAATGGAATCCCTATATTATCAGTGTATTATATATTAAAATATAACTTTGTTATGTGGCTTCTTTCAAAATGCACATCAAATTGAAAATTGTCATTTGTTACATGCCATTCCACTTTTAAAATATGTTTGTTTGTTTACAAAAAAGGTTAATAATAATACTCATCATCCAAAGCGAAGGTGACCACCCCTGTGTCCTGCAATTTATGTCTTCACTATCTTTATTTTGCACATGTAATTATTTATTACCTACCAGTTACGTGACCGACGGGTGAGATTGGCTACTGGTATATACATGAAAGCTATTTAAAGTTGACTGTGTTACAAAAAGTAATTGTTTAATACTAGAAATACTTGTATATGGGACAAACAAAGCAGTAAATGTTAGACATTTATTTGATGACAATATACGTGTGAAGATTCATATTCAACATCATATGGATCTACATGTCCTATGTCCATTTGGTTAACGTCACACGAAATACGTTAGTTCGACGCAAAGTGACAAAAAAACAAATTTGGATACACGTACTAGTCTACACACTTAATATATCTGGTATTAATAAAAAAAAAAGTAGTGGCAAACGTATATGCATGTGTTTATGGTGTAGCGCATGAGGACGTTCAGCACCAATGCCGCATTGTAGACCCCGGGTATATCCCCTCACCGCTACCCAAGTAACTTTTGGAGAAATATCATAAGTTTCCAGTTCTAATGATGTCTGCAAAATCCAAATATTTTAGTTTTTTTATATTTTGTAATTTTGGTGTGGTCTTTCACCTAGCGGGATTTGAACACAGTTTGCTTAGGTGAAACGTGTGTGTGACAACCGCTGCGCTGGGAGGACAATCTCACAGTTTATACGAAAAAGAGCCCCACCCCCCTCAGTGAGTAACCAGAAACGACGACAGACACCGAAGTATTCGTCCAGCCGAGTTTTCAGACGTTCCGATATGCATGGCATTTTGTTAAAGTTATTTTCTTTTGTTATGAGTACATGTTGTTGCATTTCATCGGGTAATTATGCATGATAATAACGTATTATACGCAAAGAAATGGCGACATTTACGTTCTTACTTATAAAACATACGTTACTGAATCCTTCCTTATACGCATTTGTTGTCGGCCGCCCCAATGTTTAATACTGCTCAGTTACAAACTGTAACGTAATTAAGCAACAAACCAGTAAACAAAACACGCAGAAACATGCGGAATTGGCATGAATAGTACTTGCAGATTTGGAATATGTACAAGGCTATGCTAATTGTTCGTTATGGTATAAATAGGATGTATTTTTTGTCATCTATCAATAGCAAGCGCTGAATAAGTTTAGTTATAGTATTAAGTGGACCAATCCACTGATAGCAAGAAATTGTTTCGCAGTCCTGATTGGGCGTGTGATCAGTGATCAGTGATATTGAAATCAGTGAAGCCGGGGGGGGGGGGGGCAATGTGCAAATGCCATCTCAAAAGCGATACTTGCTTTCGAGTTTCGTTACTAAAGACTTCTATGCATATGTTAGTGCCCGTACTAGACTCGAATTAAATCGGCAACATTAATTAACCTGATACTCGTGAGCTCGATTAGCATTAATTACGCGCTTGATTTGTTTCCTATATTCATACTCGGTTTTGTTCGTGCACGCGTTTCGCGAGTTTAATTAAATCATACCAGTATTTTAGCGGGATATTCTTTTATCTATTTTACTCGATTCCAGTAAGGAAACTAATATGTTCATCGTAACGGTATTTTTATATATTCGTGCATAAAGATCTGTGTCAGGTTAAAGTTTGCAAGCTATATTGGTATCGTTAAACTTGTGAAACCGAGTTAAATATAGAAAACAATTGACGATAAGCTTTGGGATTTATATCCACGCCTAGCTAGGATTAAGTCCGTCAAACACCGTTGAGAGTGTACGAATGTTTTCACAAGCCATGTGCGTCGAACCATTAAGTCCTAGGTTTCTGAATGGCTAAACACATTGTCATTCAAATTTTGTCGTAAGCTCCATTCAAACGCGTAACCTATTCTAACATAGTTTACGATTAGGAAGGGCATACGCTTAAATGTAATCGACCTACATTAAAAAATGTGCAGGGTTAAATTAACTAGCTTTAAAAATCTTTCATGTGTTCGTATTTATTCATAATCTGCTCAAATATACATATGCTAATATATAACAGCAAGTTGCCACTGAAATTATATCTCATCTTTTAATGCTTTAACCGTACACATGCGTTCGATCAACATCGACAAAGTTAAATCTATAAATAGCATTACATATTAAATTACAGTTGTCTGAACGAAACGATAATTCCGATAATTCCGTTTTGATCAATAATGGATCAGTATAATTACAGTCGGCTTAAATTTGGCTTATATTGAAGGGATCAACCATTTAATGTAAACAGGGGGAATTGTGGTTGTTTGCTTATAAACACGCTGCAATCGTTTGCATTTAAAAAATCGTCTAATTTACCTGTATCGACGCGTCCATGTTTATAACGGTTCTCTATTTGCATTTTTACAGACTGTAATTATTTAAAGTCAATGCCGTTCTCGTTGGTAATGGTTGGATTGAATAACTTAAATATTAACATTGATCAGCTATTTTGTTATTGTTGATGTTTCAGCAATATGGATGAGATTAAATTTGACGACATTTCAGCCACAGCAGAGGAAATAACGGAATACAGGTAAAAAATAACAAACCATGGTTTAATTTGTAAATGCAACGTAATAAGACATCAGTACATTTGACTGTAGTCATTTCGCTGCGGCCGATGGCAATGTATATGCATATTGAATTATCTTTATATAGTTTCAAAATAACAATTCCTGATGTTGGCGATTTATTAATGTAATGCATTATCTTAATAAATCATTTTGAAACTGCTTTTTATTACGCTTCGATATTTTCTTTTGTGTATTCTCTAGCTACATAAAACTATACTGGAATAGCTCACAAACTCAAGACTATGCCAAACTAAGAATAAACATGTATTTATACAGCTCGTAATTCTAAATGTATCGTATACAAATGACTAGTATTAATGAAAGTCGGACTGAAAAGCCTCACTTGGTGGTACCTTGTCGATAACAAACGACCAAAACCAAAAAGTTTAAGTCACTTTGTGGGCTAAAGCTAAATCAAATGTTACAATGTCTTTCTGGTTTTAAACGGGCGTGTCGACGGTATTTCACCTAAATATAGACGCGAAATAAATCGCGCATTTCATTGACACGTTGGTGCGCTAGACTGCATGTATTAACAGTGCATGCGGGTAGCTGTTCTTCATGTACATTATAACGATTTAAACAACCACGTTTTATAATTGAAAAAATAACTGCTTGTTTAAAAAAACGAGACATATATGTGAAGTAATCGTTCATTGAATACTTCATAAAAATAATTATATTTTTAAAAACATTACACCGTATATACGTCGATACGCTCTTTAAGGAGAATACCTATTCATATAATATAACAATCATACTCCCTGATCATAATGCTTAAAGAATAAATCATTCTGGACAGCTATTGTCGTATTAAGATGAAGTCAAGTTTCTAGACTTTTAAGCGTCACAACATTTGATATGTACCGTTGCTTTAGGGTTTCTACAAAATGTAAGCTTGAAGTATCTGGGATTGGCTTTGTTTCAGGCTTTTGGAAAGAGGAGATCATATTGCTGTTCCCGGCGAAACCAAAGGAGTCGATTACTACCATCACGGTATATTTCTTGGCCATGACAAAGGAGTCGCTGATTTTGGTGGTGTAAACAAAACTGATGCAAAGCTAAGGATCGTTGACATCATGGAATTCAACAACAAAGGTCAGCTAAGTATATTCCGAATACAGTATGCATCCGGAAAGTGCCTCGAGTCGGAAGAAGCGGCTCAACAGGCTGAACAGTTAGTAGCCAACCCCAAAAAATGGGGACCATATGATCTGCTTAAAAACAATTGTGAACATTTTGCAACTTACTGCAAAATAGGGAAAGCCGCATCGAAGCAGGTTGTTGAAAAAATCCGTGAGATTCTCTGCAATCCTAAACAGTTCGTTAAGTATGCTGGGATGGCTAGCGCCGCTTCATTTAAAAGAAATTAAAAGATGAAGCGTTTGTGTTTGATACATACAAACCGATTGTAAATAAAAAATATATGTTTCTTATTCTAAAAAATTTCCTGACTGTTGATAAACCAACATTTATGTGCGTGTTTTTTTTTCAACCCTTGTTTTGTTTTTCTTCTCTTGTGAGTGTGGGTGCTTTTGCATACAATTAACTTTAAAACCGCTATATATTATCAACACGTCTATATGTCCATTGAGACCTGAAAACAACATAGGAATGAACTTGACTTGTGCAAATCATAAAACAAATTCAGCTGCAACTGTACATAGCCATTTACACATAAAACTAAATTACTTCACTTTTGAAATCGGCTGTATATATTATCTATCCATTAAGGCATCGGGTATGGAAGCATATTGCAATTGTTAAGCTCCATGAACAATGACATTTTGAACAATAAAATATTTATATCAGAAGAGTTGAAACGGAAAAGGGCTATGGTTCAATTTGACGATTTTTCAACCCAAAGAGCAGAAGCAATTGAATGCAAGTACATTTCAATATGATTTTATTTTTCTGTATGTAAATTCATTATATACCGCTTTGTATATACATGGGTGATACATACAACAAATAACGCACATGACTTTTGTTTAATGTTTAATAATTGTTTTTGTCATTGTTTGTGATATTTATCAGAATGTGTGCATTTTTAAGAGCTCATAGTTGTAAAAGAAACGTATACTGTATAAGGTTATGTGTTTATTATTATGTTATGTTTCACGTGGTGCACCAATAACTGGATAGACGTGTGAAAAATATTTAACTCAAATGTATTAATATAAAATGTTTTTGTTCCATACAAAGCATGTCATTGTCAATTTTATTTTAGTTCAGTTTCGATTGGCAATCGAGTTGCTCATCTGGTGTGGTTATTAACTTGTTAATAATTTTGAAAGGAACAATGTCTTCCAAAATCATTACACGTTTTTTCTGTAATATATCAATTATTTGCTCCACTACAAGAACATGCTGCACACTGCACATACGATTACCATTCGCGTGTTTCATAATGTTTGAGTATTATTCATAATACAACAAATATTATGTTAATCGATTTATTAGGACTCTGAAAAGGGGCGATTATCTGGCACAGATTTGTCCCATTAAACCAGCATGCATACACGGCCGTACACATCACATGCGTAATGTACATCACTGTATATTTCTACGCCCTGAAAAAGGAGTTGCTGAGTTTTGGGGTTTAAGTAAACTTGATGCCATCCACCAGTAACGGAAAGCGACATCTAATCCTAATTAATTATGTATCCGGACATTGCCGGTCACCAGAAGCGGCTGTTTATGCCGCGAAGTTGCCAACCCTGCAACATGGGGACCGTACGATCTACTGACCAACAACTGTAAATATTTTGCAACTAAATGCAAAACTTGCTTACCCGTATCAAAGCAGATCAATTGAAAGATCCATGATGCTCTAAAAAAAAAAAAATGTGTGACGTTGAGCCCTAACCATGTGTGTCTCTTCTCTTGGTAGCGTTTCATGTCACTAGAGGTGTCGACACTTCAGCTGCACCAGTATTGCACTCAAAGCCGATTTGAATTGACAATAAGGGTTCGCACCGTTCAAAACAGAACATTGACCCCTTTATATTTAAGCATCCGCATGGTGATCAATGTGTTATAGGCTGTGATGTTTCTAGTTTACTAGACAATAGCAGACAGTGCAATTGTTTGGAAAAAAGGCTTGTTCGACAGGTTATACATTTTATACAATGATTTGTTTGTGTGTGTATTTTTTCTTTTGTGTTAAGTAGCGACTTTACGCAAACGGTTATGAACAGATGCACAAGACCTTTTCTGCGACGGTAGGATACATGTATGTCACACGAGCAAATAATTTGATATGTGTGTGAGTTCGGATATCATAAACATCTTTAACAAGAATTTGTATAAAGGAATTGTTATATTTTATTTCACCATGATGCGTTTGTTGTATTAGTGTCTTTTATTGAATAACAATCCAACACTGTCCATGAGCTATGTTAGTATTTATGTTATGCTTTCCAGTGATTTATATGGAAATATATGTGAAATAACATTGGTAATTCATTGTTTGAAACATTAACAATCATCACTCCGGTAATTTTCACTGTTTCAAACTGGTTCCCGATTTAATATAGTAAAGGAAACGGACCGTCAACGATGCCGGGTTCAGAATTGTGACGTCATGACATTATAATTCCCGCGATTTTTTTATTCAACGCATTTAAATAGCACATAAATCGGCATAAAAAGCATAACATACAAATAACTTTTGTAGGTTTCGGTAGAATATCGATTTTTGATTCACTTGTGATCATAGAAATATGCGCCACTTGTGAAAATATAAATTTCGATGATCACTCGTGAATTAAAATCGATTTTCATCCGAAACCAACAAATATCCTTTATATAATTAGTACAATATTTATACAAATCAAATTCGTGAAATATTAGTTACGTGTAGACTATAACAGATCGCAAATATACCATGATATATATGTATGTCAAAATTGAAATACGGATTTAGAAGTAAACTGGGTTGTGTATTTTCATTCAAATAAATGCATCTTGTTTACTTAAAGCATCAGTCAAGAAATATGTTAATAAAAATGTAACTTTGCAGAAATTGTTTCTGATTGACATCTTACCGATCGAAATACAAAACACGCATTCACACCGGTAAAATAATAACGTTTTGGTAATTTTTAGCTCGACTATTCGAAGAATAGGTGAGCTTTTCTACTACCCCTGGCGTCGGCGTCAGTGTCGGCGTCGGCGTCTGAATTTGGTTCAAGTTCTCATTCAAAAGTCTTGTCACTTCAAAACCATATACGTTATTCATTTGATTCTCGGAATATACATTTGGCATCTATTCCAGTATCAGGGACAGCATTCCCCATAACTCTGTTTTGTATTGTGACAGAGTTAAGCCCCTGTTTCACATATTTTCTGGTTAAAGTTTATATTCAAAAGCTTTGTAACTTCAAAACTACACAAGTTGTTCACTTGAAACTTAGAACATATCTTTGCTATCAACTCCAGTGTCAGGGACAACATTCCCTATAACTCGGTTTTGTATTATGCCCTTTTTCACATATATTTTCTGGTCAAGGTTTAAATTCAAAAGAGTTGTAACTTCAGAACAGCATAAGTTATTCACTTGCAACTTGGAATATACCATTGTCGTCAACTCCAATATCAGGGGCAACATTCCCTATAACTCTGTATTGTATTTTGATAGAGTTATGCCCCTTTTTCACATGGAATTTAAAGTTAAAGTTAATAGTCAAAAGTTTTGTAACTGCAGAACTACATAAGTTATTAACTTGAAACTTGAAATATACCTATGTCATCAACTACAGTATCAGGGACAACCTCCCTATAATTCTGTTTTGCATTTTGACAGACTAATGCCCCTTGTTCACATAGATTTTCTGGTTAAAGCTTATATTCAAAACTCTAACAACTTCTAAACTACATAAGTAATTAACTACTAGTACATTTGGTTATCACTTGAAACTTGGAATAATTTGATGAAATAATTGTCATAACTCAGTTTTGTATGTCAACATATCTATGTCCCTTCCGCTATCCAAAATGTTAACCAACTGAAATACTTCGTATAATCGAGCGCGACAGCTCTTGGTTATAGTCTCAAAAGCTGGTGATGCCTCTGGAATAAATCATCATGTACATTAGTGTATATTTTGTTCGAATCAAGCATTTTCGAAAACAGACATTACAAAATGCCTTCCGTAAATAAGAAACAATTTCCAATCGAATAAACGTCATTAGCTTTCATTAGAACTAATTCCAATTTAAGCTGTATTGAAATATCGTCTATGGAGTGCGGCTTTAACACATTTGCACACATATGTTTCTCCCTTTTGGTTTCATCACATAATACCACTATATTTGTATTTTATACTGTATAGTGAGCGCATCTTCGCACACAGCATTAAATATGCTTATATTTTCTGTTTTGATACTCGTCGAGTTTTGTTTTACGATTATTATCGATATTGAATTGACGAAAAAGAGAATGAATGCTGTTAGAAAATAATAAAGGTTACAAAAATTAACAAATCATATGATTTGTCGGATTTGCACTTGCTAATAATAACACGTGCATATCTTTCTTGTCAATAAGGGCGTCGAGATGGACGCACTTGGCGAGTGCCCACGTAGTTATTTTAAAAGTGAATGTCATACTTGGAGGTAATTTTCATAAATGAGATTTAATAATTGTGCCTGGACCATGTATTTTGTAAGGACACATTGTTCTTGGTATTGCTTGGAACAAACGGATCACCTTCATTAAAGGATGTGTCCCAGGCAAAAAAAAAGTGGTCCAAGGATCTAAGATAACAATGAAATTATTTTATAAAGCCAGTTTATCTAACATGGAAGTAGGTGAAGTTATTTTCCTGGAATGATACTCATTATAAAACGGTGTTTTACACGCTGAAATAAAGAGTAGATAAATTGATCTTACCGAGGGTTGCTTAAATATATTACAATAGGCCTACGTGTACTTGGACATATTGGCCTGAAGTCGAAATTTTACCTGAATAAATTTATAAACTAATACAAGCGTTACATTTTGCTAGTAATTTGCCTGAAGCCGAAGTTTTACCTGAATAAATTTATAGACTAATACAAGCTTTACTTTTTGCTAGTAATTGTCCAGACGCCAAGGTATTACCTGGATCAATTTATAGACTAATACAAGCGTTACTTTTTGCTCGTAATTGGCCAGAAGCCGAAGTATTACCTGGATAAATTCATAGACTTATACAAGCATTACCTTTTGCTAGTAATACACTCACGACTGTGAGGGCAGCGTGTCCGAACTATACCCTTTAAGTGATCATAACAGGCGCGAATACTGAATTTGGATTTAGAGGGGGCGGCAAAACAGTACCTACCAACTTAATAATTATGTATTTTTAATATATTTTGCAAACAAAGCCAATTACACTACTCTATATAATAGTTAGCTTTGTGTAGAGGTTTCAGCCGATAACTAATCATCTGTGCAACATAACATGATGAGAAAGCTGATAAACCTATATCAGTTTTGGGGAGAAAATGTGTCTCATTTGTTAAAATTTGATTTTTGAACACTTTTACGGCGGTGTTGTGTACGCCGCCTCCGCCCCTTCAAAACCCGCCTATGCATAACACTGTCTGCGACTGTTTGTTGTAGAATATGTTCACGTATCGAATTGGATATAAATTGTTGTTTTATTAAGGGCATACAGTGCTAAACTTAAAAGTTAGTGTGCTGAAATTCATAATTATAGTGTTGCAACGCAGGCGTTTCCACAAATGATATGCAAATAAATATAGTTTTCCAGTGTTTTATCCAATCATTGCAATGTGGAATCAAATGTTTAACTGGTAACCTTGATTATACAAAAACTGCTCCGGATAATACGTGTGAAGCGCATGTGACGCCTGTTATATGGAAATCAATCCCGAAACAACAGCTGAGTGGAGTTAAAAATATAAGAGCCAATTTCTGGATAGATCTACTGAAACGTCGCCCAAAACAACAGCTGGGTGGAGTAAAAAACATAAGAACCAATTTCTAGATAGACCTACTGAAATGTCGCCCGAACCAACAGCTAGGTGGAGTTAAAAATATAAGAGCCAATTTTTGGATTGATCTACTGAAACGTCGCCCGAAACAACAGCTGGGTGGAATTAAAAATATAAAAGCCAAACTCTGGGTAGATCTACTGAAATGTCGCCCGAACAAATAGCTGGGTGGAGTGAAAAAAAAGAGAAAAACTCTGGATAGATCTACCGAAACGTCCTTGTACGCATAAGTCCACTATTTTTGGTTAATGTATACAGACACACGTGAGTGGGGAACAGAATGTAAGTGTGGGTCAATAATGTGTTCCTTATTATTCTCATAAGATTTCCAAACACACAGCGTTCTTTACGAACTATATGTTAAGCCTTGTCCCTTAATCGAATAATATCCTCTTTTACAAGTATTTTCAAAGTTATAAATACACTAAACAATTAAACGTATACGATCCAAAGCTCAGGTGCACTCGATCTGAAATGAAACTTGCCGGTTATCATTTTATATTATTTCCTCTCTTTCATCACTGTAGCATAGAATGAAATAAATAGTTGAACCATATATACCAATTATTTATACAAGAAAACTGTAAACGATCATGCGCCATATATCACAGTGTCGGTAAATTGAAAATCAATAAAATAAACAACGTTCACTGTAAAATATGTCCAAGCGTAAAATACCTATAAATAGACCTACGTATTACAGGTTATTGCACAAAACGAAAACAAAGCCAGTATAATCTATTTTCTCGATGCATTTGCGTATTTAAACATCCAAATTGTTATTGGAAATAAACGTTTTAGTTGATTATGTTATAATATAGCTAAAGGGCATATATATTTATTGGTGATTAACATCGTAATTTTGTTTAAATCAACATGGCCAATGCAGAGTTTGACGACTGTTCAACTGAAGTAGAAGAAATCACCGTATACAGGTAAATATAAACATACATTTTCTGTGAACACACATAAGGTAATAATAAAATAAATGAATAATAATAAAATAAAGTGAAACATAAATTTTAGTTATTGTTTATTATTATTCAATTAATTCGTTTATATATTATTCGAAAATCGTATTTAAATACAAAATCAGGACCAGTGGAGAAATGCAATGTGGTATATAACTTGCAAGGGACTTACATTTCCAACATCAAACAATTACATGAGATGTTAGCCTTCATTCTGAAATAATAAACGGAAACGACAATAATATGTCTTAATTATTCAAACACTCATGTTCTTTACATTAAATATTAAGATCGTGTCATTAATGTGACGTGTGTCCAATATAGACAAAACTGGGTAACCTTATCGTTTTCCTTCTAGATCTTTCATCATTATTAAAGCTTCTATTTGTGTTTGCTTCAGGGTGTTGAGGAGAGGTGATCACCTTGCAGTTTCCGGCGATAAAATCGGTGTCGAATACTACCATCATGATATATACTTGGCCATAAAAAAGGAGTCGCCGATTTTGGAGGTGCTAACAAACGGGACGCCAAACCAAGAATTGTAGACATTATGTAGTTCACAAATTATGGTAAAAGGCGTCTAATCCGAATAAATTATCCATCCGGACATTGCCTCACTCCGGAAGCTGCTAAAAATGCCGAGAAGTTAGTTGCCTACCCTACAAAATGGGGGCCGTATGATCTACTGACCAACAATTGTGAACATTTTGCAAGTAAATGCAAAACTGGGTTTGCCGTATCGAAGCAGGTAATTGCAAAGATTCGAAACGCCCTCCGAAATCCACTACAGTTGTTGAAGCATGCCGTCCGATGTAGTATTTCTTCACTTGGCAGCATTTCATGAAAGATGAAGCCTGGTTGTGATCCATACAAAACCATTGCGTTAATTATGTCCGTTTTTATTAATTATATTGTCGTTATAGCTTGTGCTTATGTTGAAGTATTGTTGTTTACAATAAACTTTTCATTGTTGGTCTACTGTTACATTTGTGTTCTTTTCGACATGTTATACATCTGTTACGAAAAATGTATTATTTTGTGTATCTCTTTGGTATTGTGAAGTAATAAAGGTATGACACCTTAAGCGTTATATATATCTTTCATTATGTCTGTAAGTTTATAAATCGAACGCGTTACATCTAATATAAATGGTAAATGAGTATTTTCTTCCCTGTGTGTATGAATAAGACTACTGTGTGGTCTGGTCGCGGAAGTGGTAAGAGGCTGCAGTATATAGCTTCCTATGAAAGCCCTTTACCACTCTAGATGAATGTCATATTAATGAATGAATGTTGGACATACAAGTCACGCCTCATTATTTATTTTTAATACGGCAAGCCATGATTTCATTCGAATAAAACGGAGAGCAATAATTTGAAAATCAATAATTTTCATTTCCATATTGCTTAAAACGTGTTTGTTGTTTTGCAAAATAATGTAAATGTAGGTGTCTAATCCGAATAAAATATCCGCTCGAACATTGTCACGCGAAATAGTGTATTATAGTGTCTATAGTCACAGAGGAATAAGTATCCAATAAAACTAATTGGTGGATCTTCTGATCTACATGTACTTGCAAACTGAAATTGTATTCTAAATATCATTATGTTAACTTTAAAACAAAATAAAGATGAGCAATGTGTATACACAAATACAGAGTTTCACAACGAGCACACTATCATTAATTACACTTACGCAGAGAAATATGAAAACCTTTTAATGCGACCTATCCAACAAATGCATGAGAATTCGTAAGATTATTGATTTAGCAAATGCGTTTTTAGTTTAGCACAAGCAATGAGCATGTCATCACTTTGTCAAACGGTCGGTGGGCAGACCGCCTTTTAAATAAAACAGTTTTCATTATATGTTCGTTGCAGATAATGATTGTGGACATTGTTTCTCTGCTCACTTAAATACGTCCAAATCGCCCTAGGTACTTCGGGGTAAACGGCATTTTAATTATCTAAATTTTCCTGTTATTCATGTTCGCTCTCCAAGACTCACAATTTTAGTCGATCTGCGCCGAACTTTATAAAAGCGTTTTTGGGCATATCATCTGGGCTAAATTTGACATTCAAACAAATCGACGCGACACGTCGATGATATGATCTTTGACCTATCTAATTTCGGTTTATTTAGCATCTTCGGTCTGTTTAGCTTTGTGCTCTCTCTACGTCCAACAGTTTTGTATTGAAAGTATATTCCTTCAAGGAAATCTTTATAAGTTGTCCTGCTGCATGTCATGCTCGTTGCCATTTTAATATATTCCGTGCTATAACAAATATGCTTTCGTTTCACTATTAATCTCCACTGGCATTAAGTCAAAAACGTATGGTGTTTAAATATATATGGCGCTATAGCCTTGGTAAACATAAGTACAATTGAGAAAGAAAATTTAAACTTACAGAAAATTAATCAACACGTTTCTTCATAGCTCTTATACATAAAACTAAATTACTTCCTTGTCGAAATGTGCATCAATCGCTATCTATTGTATACAGCAGTGTATTTCTGGGAGCTGTCGTAGTATTAAAACACACAGAACTTCATCGTTTAACAATAGGGAGAATTAATCAAAATACTGTTTGGAATATTTTCAATTTTTACTACAAAATGGCCGAGGCACAATTCAAGGACATTTCAACCGAAGGAGAAGAAATAACACAGCACAGGTAAATTTAAAAATGATTTTAATTCGTTTTGTTCTATGCAAGATGTGTATTGGCCTGTTTGTGTATTCATGTACCTGGGTGTTAAATATACAAATAAGCGCATAACTATAATAAATGTTAAGTTTTAAACCGATAGATAGTTTGTGTAATTTGATATTTACCAGTGTGTTTGTATACTAACGAGTTAATGACTTCATTAATTATATATTGAAGTATAATATAATATATAATAATGTATCAATTGGTCAATCATTGCACATAAATATTTATTTATTCAGAGATTTGAGAAGGGGTGATCATCTAGCAGTATCCGGCGATCGCAAAGGCGTCGAGTACTACCATCACTGCATGTTTCTAGGCCATGAAAAAGGAGTTGCTGATTTTTGGGGTACAAACAAACTTGATGCCAAACCGAGAATCGTCGATATTATGCAATTTAACAATAACGGAAAGCGACGTCTAATCCGAATCAATTATATATCCGGACATTGCCTGTCACCAGAAGCGGCGGCTGTTAATGCCGAGGAGTTAGTTGCCAATCCAACAAATTGGGGTGCGTACGATCTACTGACTAACAATTGTGAACATTTTGCAACCAAATGCAAAACTGGGTAAGCCGTATCGAAGCAGGTTATTGAAAAGATCCATGATGCTCTCAAAAACCCTATAAAAAGTTGTGCCTTAACCATGTGCGTATCTTCTCTTGGTAGCGTGTCATGACAGAAGAGATTTTGACACCTCAGCTGCATCAGTATTGCTCTTGAAGCCGATTTGATTCGACATGATGTGTCAGCACCGTTCAACATTGCCCAGAGATGTTGGCATATTTTTTCAGTGGACGAATGTCAGTTTTCAAAACAGAACACTGACCCAATTGATACATAAGCATCCAAATGGTGAACCATTTGTCATAAGCTAAGCCATGGGCCATAAGCTGTGATGTGTATAGTAAACAATAGTAGACAATGTATTTGTTTGGTAAAAACGGATTGTTTGACATGTATACTAATTACCTCCGCCAAGGAGGTTATGCATTGTATGAAATGCTTTGTTTGTATGTTGATTTGTTTGGTAAGTAGCGACATTACGCAAAAGTTGTGAACAGGTGTGCATGATCTTTGCTGGGAAGGTTTGTACTAGCCAAAAAGCAAATCATTCAATTTTGTTGATGGTTCTGATATCCAACTTGAACAAGAAATTCTTTAATGGATTCTTCATTATTGCAAGGTATTTTTTTCAAGAGAGCCCAGAGATTGGTGTCTAACATTAAAAGAAATCCAACACATACTACGATGACTATTAGTATAGTATTAATTTTTAACGAACGATTTATACTCAGTGCCGTGAAATATTGTTTACATGTACGCTATTGACAATTCGCAAATATACCATGATACATACCGAAATTGATATACAGAGTCAGAATTTAATTGTATTTTGCATGTTCATTTAAACAATTGTCCCCTGTTAACTAAAATATTATGCACACATGTGTTCTTCCATTTTTTTCCATGTCTGGCAATATATCTTTCTTAGCACCATAGTTAGTATTGTAAATGTATACATAAAGAGCTTAGAGATTATGGACTCAATCCCATACGTTTTAATGTAGAAACGGTGTGTGTTTCTGTTAAAGGGGCGTATCGAATGGGCGTACGTTGTAACATTTTCAAAAATACAGTTTAAGAAGTATTCATTAAATCATTGCTTATTACATAGGTCTCGTTTTTATAAACAAACAAACATATGTTATATATATAATTATAGCAAGTTGTCACCGTGACACTATTCGCGGGCGCGGGAAAAATAGTAGTAGTAGTAAAATTGATGTGAATGAAATGTCCATTAAATACAGCTATGCGCATGCGCACTTTTGATAACTGTAGTGTAGCGTAGGAAAGTTTTCACTGATGTGCGCGATTTCGTAGTCGTGAGTTCGAATCCTGCTGGAACCGTGGATCAAAATATGTTTAGGCATTGTATATATTTTTGTTTTCTTATTTATTTGTTCACGCACAATACTATTGTGATATAATAATAATAATAATAATGATGATAATAATAATAATAATAATAATAATAATAACAATAATAATAACAATAATAATAACAATAATAAAAATAATTATAAGAATGACAATAATGATAAGGCTTTGTAGACTTGTCAACAATATTAACATAATAATTATTTAATCGCTACTAGTTTGTGTTAATACTCAACTTTAAAGAACTAAGAAACCATTGCAAAGAATTAGTGTTTGGGCATTTCCATTATACCGAGAATATCTAATGGTAATTGTATCTCAGTAGATGCCTTTAAACTGAAGATCGTATTAAAGTATACATGTAATTATGGGGTATATTTTATTTAACAATAATAATAATTACATATTACTTATATTGAGAATATCTATTTAAAATGGATCTATGTTGTCTAGTTGGAATAAAATAAGAAATTTAACATTAAAATTGTTTCATTGTTGCCATAACCAGTTATTAATTAATTCGTACATAATAATACCTATATTACTTTATGTTATTAAATTTAATTTAAGGATAACTAATTAATTTCAAGTGGACGATTGACATACAAGTGTTGATGGAAAGAAATTAAATTTCCTTCATAAGCACATGTTGCTTCATTGGGAAACTAATTGATAAAAACAGCGCGATTTGCTTGGGAAACCCACAACTAATGACTTGTGATCCCAATTTAAACTCGTGGGGATTCTGTTTTTCGATCAGTAGTGCAGTATGCTCTGGTAACCGATTCATCCGTCAGGTTAGTAACTATACTGTTCTATTTTCTGTGCAAATGCGTCTATGTTCTGCATACTGCTTTTGCACTCATTTCAATGCTATAATACATTTTAATCCGACGTAATGTAACAGACTGTTATATTTTGCCCAACCGGCATGCTTCTCTGTTCTTCTGAGTTTGTCATAACATTTCAATAGGAATATAATACTGTAATTGAATGTATACTTACAACTTTGCAATGATATCATTTACAGTTAGTACTGAACAATGTGTTTTGAGACAAATTTGAATTGTTTAGATATGATCACATATTTAATGCAATTTTATGACGAATTATCACAAGAGACTGTATTATACGGCTTGTTAATTGTGTTTTGTATATAATGTATGCGAAGGTACGCAAACATATTTATTTTATTATATGCATATATTGGTGCATTCATTTGTGCTGCCATAAATAGTCTTCAGCGTATTGCACAGGTTTCGTCATTGTTTACGGATGTCGCTAGGATCTGTATCTACGTAATTACAATTAATTAAGCATTGCTCACCTATGACAATAACGCAGCAGTAGTTCCTGCTAAACTTATTTACATACATGTATTGTTACCTTTAAATTGAAACACCTGTGTTTGTTTGCACATACCGAGTGAACGCGTCAATATCGGTATTTTTGATAGAATTGTTTTTAAAGATTTGTCATACTTAGTCAGCAGTTTGTGACCCGCCGAACTTGACCTTCTTGACTGTTGGAATCCCACGCTGAGTAGTCTATATAAACCCGGATTTACTTAGCTGTCATGATTATTTGGCGTGATCGGTGGTATGAAGGTTAGTGCGTTTGATTCTAAATTAGATTCAATAGCTAGGTTAACATAATATTCCTATTAAATACATACAGGATGTATAGTGCTTAGTCAGCAAGAACACGCGTTTTATTAAGAAAACTTGAACGATGTTCTTAATTGCTCGTAGTATTTATTGTTTGTAGTCTAATAGCGTTAATCGCATGCGTACTAAAGACGAGTGTGTAAATATTCGTGTTATACTTCATAATTCGTAATCAATATACGAAAAAAGTGACAAAAAAAGAAATAACCAACAGAACCAGCAACAACAACAAACATCACAACGCGCTAACCAAAAACTCCATGCATGCTTCGAAAAATACCTAGCCACTAGTTTATTTCAATGTTACAAAGTTTGGCGCGTTAAATCACAAACTACGCTTCTAAGCTTTGCAAAGCTGTGCAGGGAACCTTTGCAGCTATCAAATAGGCTTGTATGCATTCATCTATTTTTAAGACTGATCTAAACCATTAAGCAGCCGTGGTTTCCCATCAATGAAAACCCACCTATATTTATTTATCGAAATCCCACAAAATATTTTGCAAACGAATTTTAAACTCTGTGCATAGTATATTGGTTCGTCAGTCTTGGTAAAGGTTTTCTCAACGTTAGTTGTATACGTTTTTGACTTTGTTGAGAAATTTTCCTAAATTATAAACGAGACGTGTAATCAAAACCTATCCACATTGTCCATAAGAAGTGCGCTAAATGTGGTCACATAGCTATTAAAACAATTTCAGAATTAAAATGATACAATTATTATCTTCGTATTGTTTTTGTTTTGATATTAAAATATTCGAGTTCCCTTGTATGTTAACAGAATATCTTAGACATTTAACGTGATTATAAGATTATAATTGTATCATAACTTTCTGTCTCTTTCCTGTTCACAACCTTGATTTGACAAATTACAACTCACTTTTTATACATTGAATTTTAGTTTAGAAGGCTGACCTGTTTCCTTTTATTTGAATACAAACATACACAAAAGCCATTTAAGCAATGTTTATTCTTAAAATCTACCAAGACTGCCTCTTGGTTTTTTTAATAATGCATGTATATGTGCATCGATGGCATTTAACGCGATATGTTATTTCCTCTCTTTCATCACTGTAGCATGGAATGAAATAAATAGTTGAACCATATATACCAATTATTTGTACAAGAAAACTGTATATGATCGTGCACCATATTTCACGGTGTCAGTAAATCGATAATCAATAAAATAAAGAACGTTTATTGTAAAATATGTCCATGGGTAAAATACTTATAAATAGACCTACGTAATTGTGTTTCAGGTTATTGCACAAAACAAAAACGAAGCCAGTGTAATCTAATTTCTTGATGCATTTGTGTATTAAAACATCCAAATTTTTATTGGAAATAAACGTTTTGGTTGATTCTGTTATAAGATATCTAATGGGCATATATACATATTGGTGATTAACACCGTAATTTTGTTTGTATCAACATGGCCAAGGCAGAGTTTGACGACTTTTCAACTGAAGGAGAGGAAATCACCGAGTACAGGTAAATATAAACATATTTTGTTATGTGAATACACATGAGGTAATAAATAAAATAAATTAATAATTATAAAATAAAGCGAAACATAATTTTTAGTTATTGCGGTTTTTATACAATTAATTCGTTTAATATATATTGTTCGAAAATCGTTTTGAAATGCAACATCAGGACAAGTGGAGAAATGCAATGTTGAATATAACTTACAAGAGACTTAAATTTTCCAACATCAAACAATTACATGAGATGTTAGCCTACATTCTGAAAACATCAACGGAAACGACAATAGTGTCTGAATGTCATTCTTACACACATAACTCATTTATTTTAAAAAAGGGATTTTCCACTAAATCCTTATTACAAGGGCCATTTTCCAGGAAATTTACAAAAAATAGACCTGATTTTTGTCAATAAATTACTAAAAACCAAGAAAAATGTTCGCCGGTGGAAAAAAAAATTATTTTTTTTTCTTTAAATTTACATGAATTTGCAGTAAATATTCCGCTGGCGGTACAAAAATATACTGTTTTAATTACGAGAAACCAAATTTAATTTTGCCCCACTAATTATTTTGTTCCTAATTACAAGGAACCGAAATGTTCCACTGGCGGTACAAACATCATGACATTTATCTTCAGAATAACAGAAAACCTTATAAAAATTGTTCCGCCGGCGGTACAAGCATCCAAACATTATTATTCAAATAAAGAAAAAACTAAAAGTGTTCCGCTGGCGGTACAAGTAGCTTTATATTCTAACTTCAAAAAAAAACTAAAACAAAATTTGTTCCGCTGGCGGTACAAACATCACAACTTTTATTTTCTAAATTACAGAAGATAAAACCAAGAAATTGTTCCGCTTGCGGTACAAGCATTTTGATAGTTATATTCAGTACAACAGAAACCATAAACAAAATTGTTCGGCAGGCGGAACAAACATTTATATTGTGTTTTAAAGAAAACGAGACTAAAGTGTTCCGCTGGCGGTACAAGCATTTAAACATTTATATTGTGTTTTACAGAAAACCAAACTGAAACTGTTCCGCTGGTGGAACAAGTGTCTCTACATTTATATTCTGATTTACAGAAAAAGAACCAGGCATGTACTTTTCATTAAATATTAAGATCGTGTCATTGAAGTGACATGTTTCCAGTATAGACAAACCAGGGTAACATTATCGTTTTCCTTGCAAGCAGATTTCTAGATTTTCATCATTATTAAAGCTTCTATTTGTGTTTGCTTCAGGGTGTTGAGGAGAGGTGATCACTGTCGAATACTATCATCATGGTATATTCCTTGGCTATGAAAAAGGAGTCGTCGATTTTGGAGCTGCTAACAAACGGGACGCCAAACCAAGAATTGTAGACATTATACAGTTTATAAATTATGGTAAAAGGCGTCTAATCCGAATAAATTATCCATCCGGACATTGCCTCCCTCCGGAAGCAGCTGCAAAAAATGCCGAGGAGTTAGTTGCCAACCCTACAGAATGGGGGCCGTATGATCTACTGACCATCAATTGTGAACATTTTGCAAGTAAATGCAAAACTGGGTTTGCCGTATCGAAGCAGGTTATTGCAAAGATTCGAGACGCCCTCCGAAATCCACTACAGTTGTTAGCGTATGCCGTCCGAGGTAGTATTTCTTCACTTGGCAGCATTTCGTGAAAGATGAAGCCTGGTTACGATCCATACAAAACCATTGCGTTAATTATATCGTTCTTTTAATTATATTGTCGTTATAGCTGTTGCTTATGTTGAAGTATTGCTGCTTACAAAAAACTGTTCATTGCTGTTCTACTGTTACATTGTGTTATTTTCGACATGTTGAACATCTGTTGCGAAACATGTATTATTTTGTATATCTCTTTGGTAATGTGAAGTAATACATGTATGACATCTTCAGTGTTATATCTATTTTTCATTAAGTCTGTTAGTTTACAAATCGAACGCGTTACTTCTAATATAAAGGGTAAGTGATTATTTTCTTCCCTGTGCTATAGACTATAAACTTCAAAACAATTTCAACTTTCTTTGTTTATTTTTTTAACCGGAAGCAAGATTCTCTAATCGGTTACACACAACTAACATAATTATCGAAAACGAAAGTGGTAAATAATGTTCTCTTCACAACATTCCCCCCTACCTTGATAAAATATAGTTTTATCAAACGTCAAAAATACAAGATGTATACTAATTGCTTAACTATATTCAGTGGAAGCGTTTCTATTTACTGTAATAACATACTTGTAAAAAGGCATCTGTCTATCAGACTATTTCTATGACTTGAAGCAGACCTCTATCAAAGGTTTAACAAAATATTTAAGATTTTTGCCTATAAGGTGACATCATCTCAACAATAAATACAAATCTTACTATTATTCTATTAGAAGATCATTTCTATTTCTCAAATGAGATACTTTAATCTCCAAATTCTCTGTCAGACAATCTATGTTCCTTGAATAGTCTATAGTATTCAATTACAAGTTCGTGTAAACATTAAAAATGTTTCCAAACCTCTTAACAACAACAACACAAATTAACATGACTTCTATGAACAAAGCTATTACAGTTTACATGTTACTATCTGGTAACTAAGGTATGTAAAGCAATAATTAAAAAGTAATATCTTTCAAAGCTATCTCAAGTATTACAAACAACAACATTGGTACATGGCATATCAAAACTTAAAGTATGACTAGTTATTACAAAACTTAATACTGAAATTATAATACTACAAACAATCACAAAAACACATTATAGAAATCTGGCATACTATGCAGCAATACATCTTTAAGTTCAGGAAAAGTCTTATAAATAAAATTGTATTTAATAAAAGAATAATGAGTCACTTGGAAAATGAAAATTAAGACATTTAACACTATTTTGAAGCAATTTATAAATCTGGAAATAGTAAATGAGATCAATTGTTCAACAGGTTCAATTCTAAGTGAACACTTTCAACAAACAGTTTTATTCAGGTTATAACTGCACACATAATGGTAAAATCATCAAAAACAAGCATACATACATAATGACAAGGAACAAATCATAATTATATGTAATACTGGTATATCATCAAAATGCAATATGGTAATATAAAATGTCATCATTGAACACAGGCAATAATCAAAGCAATTCACTTTCTTCAAAATACATGATGTTTGTTCTTGCATGAATCAGGATACACAGGGGATTATTATGCCCATTTAAGCTCAGTGTAATCCTGCATATCAAGCTTTGTACACCTTAAATGAGATAATTGGGTTGCTCTGTGGATTATTGTGCCACTTAATACAATAACCAAAAGAAAATGAACTTATTTACATTTACACTAAGTCTTGATGCTGAGTTCTTCCTCTTGCTGACGCTAGATTGCGCTTTAGTTCATCAATTATCGTTGTCTGGCTCGATAAGACAGAGTCTTGTAACGGATCTCTTGAACACCGATTGTCCTATGCGAACACTGACAGCACGAACATGGCCATCAGCTCCCGGGAAAATCTCAACAACTCGACCAAGCGGCAATCGACCTCTTGGTAGCTCGGGATCGATCACCAGAACAACGTCTCCTATGCGAAAGTCTCTGTGTTGTTGGAACCACTTCTTTCTGCCAGCAAGCATTGGCAGAAACTCTTTCAACCAACGTTTCCAGAAGTGTTTCACGAGGTCTTGTATGCGTCTCCAGCGTTTCAGTGGACTATAGTTCGTGTCATCTACAGTATCAGGAGCGAACTGTCCTCCAACTTGTCCAAACAGGAAATGGTTTGGAGTAAGAGGTGAACAGTCAGCAACATTTGCTGACGGGTAGGTAAGTGGACGAGAGTTTATAAAACTTTCAGCTCCAGTATAAGCTGTGATGACCTCTTCAGAAATATCAGCTGAGGTCAAGATAGCTGATATTGCACGTTTTGCCGCATTTATCATTATTTCATGTACCCCACCCCAGTGAGGTGCCGCAGGAGGGTTGAAAAAACACTGAATTCCTCGGTTAGCAACACTTTCTTTGATTTTGTCTTTGTCTACACACTGCCTGGTTCTCTGAGTTCTTTATCTGCTCCGACAAAATTAGTGCCATTGTCAGGACAAACTGAAACTGGTAAGCCTCTCCTGCTCACCATTATGTAGAATGCATTCAAGAATGCGTTTGTATCGCGATCAAAGGCTATTTCTAGGTGCACTGCGCGAGTAGATAAGCATGTAAATAGACAGCGGTATCTCTTTGCTCGTCTCGTTCCCCTGCCCTGGACTGTAATATAGGGACCACCAAAGTCTACTGCGACATTATTGAAGGCTCGCATTGTTGCTCTGGTTCTTACTTTTGGTAGAGGTCCCATGAGTTGAACTTTTGGCTTGCTTTTCCTTCGTTTGCACTCAGAACACTTGTTTTCACAGTCTCTGATTTGTTCTCTAGCTGCTACAATCCAGTATTTCACTGACAGATCAGAGAGTGTTTGGTTGGTTCCACTATGATTGTTCTTTTCATGGGCATCTCTCACAATTAACTCTGTAATTGGACTCTTTCTGGGTAGCAACACAGGATACTTTGTGTCATATGGAAGAAATTCAGAGTATTTCGGTCTTCTATCACTTCTCATCTTCAGAGTCTAATTTTGGATTCAGTTTGATCAGTTTGCTAGAAATGCCTACTTTCTGATTCTTACTAAGTTTCTCATACTCTTCTGCAAAATGTGTTCTCTGTGTCTCTTTAATCATTTTAGTCTTGCTTTCTTCAATTTCAACTGCACTCAATGGTCCGCAGACACGATAATCTTTCAATACTTTGCAGTTTTCATTTAATCTAGCGACTCATGCTCGAATTCTTACAAGTTTCATCCAATTTGAATATCTGTCTGGGTCTAGTCGCCATTCCCCTTGTGACAAATAAAATGTCTGCAATTTTTTGTTTGTCCTGTTTTTCTCATTTTAGGTTTCCCTTCATTTCTCACATCAGTTTTGCTCTTTGGCCATTCATTTTCACTTTCTTTGAGGAAGCTGGGTCCTTCCCACCAAATGTTAGCTACAGCCAGAATGGCTACAAGTAATCCTCTTGATACTTTGTCTGCTGGGTTGTCGTTTGTTGGAACATATCTCCACTGACTTGGGTTTGTAGCTCTGTGAATATCACCAATTCTATTTGCGACGAATGTTTTATATTGTCTGCTATTGTTCCTAATCCATTAAAGGACATTCATACTATCTGACCAAAATGTTACTTGTTTGATTTCTATTTCAAGAGCTCCGCAAATTCTCAATGCAAGTTTTAAACCAAGGGCTGCAGCAAGTAATTCAAGTATGGGGATGCTAGTAGCTTCTGTAGGAGCAACGAAGCGTACAGTCACATCTCCATTTGCATACTGGCATCTCGAATATACGACTGCTCCATATGCTATCAATGATGCATATACAAATATATGAATTGACATGGACTTCAATTCTGTTTCCCTGTTTTCGATTTGCAAACAACGTGAAATCTTGATCTTATCTAAATCTTTAAGCTCTTTGAAATTTCAACATCTCTGTTTCTCTCACTGTTTCATCCCAGTCAACTCCGCTTAACCAGACGTCATGGTTGGTTTCTTTTCCTCGCACTACATACGGCGCTAAAAACCCTAAAGGATCAAATATCCTACTGATAGTCTAAAAGACATTTCTCTTTGTTATTTCACTTGGTATTGACATTTGATCACCAACTTTGAATATGAATTTATCATCTTTGGCTAGCCAGGCTACTCCAAGAGCTTTAGTTGTTGGTAGATTTCCTGTTCCTAGATCTATTTCTGCAGCTATATCTTCTTCTGGTATTTTTTCTAACACATCGAGTGAGTTTTGAGATCCACTTTCTTGCATGCATGTCAGCTTTCAGCCATAATTCTCTTAATTGTCTACATAGTTCTACTCCTTCTGCTAAATTTTTCGCGGAATCCATGCTATCATCCATGTAAGTGGATTTCAGAATTGTCTCCGCTGCCATCGGATACATGTCAGCATACAGTATCGCATTATGTTGGGATACATACTGGGCTGGAAATTCTCTAATTCATCTAAGAATTGGTTTACTACTCTCTTAGTTCCACCATATGTTCTATCAAGTCTTTCTTTTGCAGCATCATACGCCTCTTTCGAATGTCCCAGGTTTTCAATAGAATGTAGCGCTTCGCCCCCTAAGTACTGGCGTAATTGAAAAAGTTTGTAATGTGGTGTACATGGCGATTCTTCAATACATACTTAGTTTAAACTTCTTTTATTTCTTTTGTACAACTGGCAAATATACAAATAGATGCACAATGCAATAAGAATAAGAAAAGGATTGAGACGAAAGAATTAAATTCTTATATGGTTTCTCTCCTTGAAATAGTTTTTACACGTATAAATGGCAAGGTTTTATAGAACAAACAACAAGCATTGAAGCCAGACAAAGATGTATATGTTATAGATATTCTAAGGTTTAGAAAGACAAATGAGTGAGGCGAGAAAAAAAACAAAACAAAAAACTAAAACACAAAAGCAAGACAAGGAGTGGAGGACTGGTGATGCACGGATTAAATCAACAGCTAACGACGGAATCTGAATCGGATTGTTAAGAAAATCGTCGGGATTCGCTTAAATACTCTTGGACGTGAAGAAATATGGTGGAGTTTACATTATCGTCTAGATTTGTATTGCCAAATAATATTACATTGAGGTCTACGTTGCGACTTATTCTATAAATATTGTTAATTAATTTAGCTCGTATTGTGTTAAAATATGGGCACATAAAAAAGAAGTGATGATTCGATTCAATATCACCACAGGAACACAGTGGAGAAGAAACGATATGTTTTACATAGAGATGTTCATTTAGCGAACTTGAATGGGTTCTTAGCCTCGTATGAAGTATTTGAAGATAGCGCTTACCGACATAATAGTACGAAGGGTTCTTGACTACGTTTCGGTTAAGATTGTATTTAAAGATATTCAACGAGTCGCTATTTTTTACTATTTCAGGTAAACTATTCCATTTTCTAATAACTGCGGGTAAGAACGAAGTATAATAAAGAGTAGATCTAGTTGCTGATGTACGAAGGTCATTAGCGCCTCAAAGATTATACCTAGAAACAGAACCAATATGTTGAGGTACCAGATCCGTCAAATACTGGGGTGTAAGTAAATTTTGCATTTTGTAAAATAATATAAGTTGATGTTTATCGCGTCGATCTTGCAAAGGTTCCCATTTAATTTCGTTATGTAATTCTGATAGGGAAACTAATTTTGATGATCCGCATGCAATTCGTGCCGCTTCGTTTTGGATTTTGTCTAATTCGTGTTTGTCTGCCTGGGTACAATTATCTCATATTACATCTGAGTATTCTAATAAGGGGCGTATAAACGATGTATAAATTATTTCGAGCGATTTTCAGTCAAGTTTGAATCTCAATTTGCGCATAATATTAAATCTACTCCAGGCTTTGTCTGTTATATATTTAATATGCATGTGCCATTTGCAATCGTTGGAAAGAATAACTCCGAGATGTTTATGATAACTGACATCTAGTATATTTGTGGAGAGCATTGAAAAGTGATATTGATTCGGTTGTTGTTTTCTTGAGAAAGTTAATGTTTCTGACTTGGAGGGGTTAAATGCAACATGCCATTTTAGAGCCCAGTTAGATATTTTGTCGATGTCGTTTTGTAATATTGCATTTGAGGTGTTAGGGTCGTCTATAATAATGTATAAGGATGTGTCGTCAGCAAAAAGGCGAATATTACTTTGGATATCATTAACAATATCGTTTATAAAGATTAAAAATAATAAGGGCCCTAATATAGAGCCCTGGGGGACACCAGCCTCAAGTGTGGCCCAGTTAAAGCATGCGCCTGGGAGCACTACGCGTTGGCGTCTTCCGTGTAGGTAGTTTACAAACCAAGAATGCAACTTTCCGCGAATGCCAATAGCTTGGAGTTTGAGTAACAGACCTTGGTGCCAGACCTTGTCAAAGGCCTTACTGATGTCAAAAAAGACAGCTTTAACCTCAGGCCCATTGTCAAGGGCTTTGCAGAACGTATTGTATAAATAGGTAAGTTGTTTGTGGTAGAATCACCCGGCAAAAATCCGGACTGAAATGCGGTAAGTATTCTATTATTAATGAGATGGTTATAAACATGTTCAAATATTATTTTTTCAAAAACTTTTTCCATTGTATTAAGCAGCGAAATTGGTCGATACTTTTGGATCACACTTTTTAAAAACTGCACTGACATTAGCTTCTTTCCAACAGCTGGCCAGTATACATTTGTTGAGCGAGAAATTAAAGAAGTCACATAGAGGAGTGGACAGTTCAGCTCGACACTCTTTTAAAATTCGGTTACTTATACCATCAGGCCCAGACGCTTTGTCAACAGAAAGTGAATTAAGAATACCGTGAACATCAGTAGGTGTGATAATGATCGATTCTAGCGAGTTTGCAATTGGTACATAGATGGGCTCCGGTGCGTCGTCGTTATTAAACTGAATGTTTGACTGGCTTTCAAAAAAGTTGTTTAGAATGTTCGCTTTCTCACAACAATCAGTTGTAGTGGAGTTGTCGGCAGGATTCACGAGCGCAGATATAATGTTATTATTAGGCTTATTGATAAATGACTTAAGAATCCTCCACCAGTCCTTAGGTGCATGATTGTTGTGTTTAAGTTTTACACTTAACCTTTCGTAGTAATTCTCTTTAGCTTGTCTAATTAATAATATGGTCTTGTTTCTTATTGTTCGAAATTTAGACCAATAATAGACAGAATTTTTCGATTTTGCATATCGGTAAGCCCGTTTTCGTTTTCTTATCATACGGCGTATCTGTGTATTGAGCCAGGGAGCGTCACGCGGTTTTATTTGTATTATCCTGTTTGGGATACAATGTTTAGCATTACCGATAATAGTATCGGTGATATTAGTGCAATATGTGTCAACATCAAAACTTGCAATAGTATTCCAATCAAATGTAGAAAAACTTTCACGTAACATATCGTAATTACCATCGTCATGTTTCCATAAATGACGCTCATATGCTTTCGCATTTGGCTTATTATACTTAAATAGACCACATATAGGACAATGGTAGCGATGTTGTTGATCAATAAAAGGTTCGCCGACACCTGATAATGCCAGGCTTTCTGGATTACTTACTAATAATAAATCCAGAATTGACGAAGACCTTTCCGTAAAATACGTTGGTTCGTCAATAACTTGATCAAGACTGTACTCTTGACACCAAGAATCTAGTTTTCTAATTAATATACGTTGGCTGTTATTTAGGTTAAAATCACCAGTTATTATGATATCAGAGATGCCGGTTTCGACTGCTAAACCAATAGAATCGTCAATTAATTTCGTGTATGATGCATCTGCGTTTGGTGGTCTATAAAATAACCCAAATAGGGCACGCGTTTTACTCTTAAAGTGGATTTCAATCCAAATGCATTCTAATGAATTGGGTTCAAGGTCAAATCTGCGTTCGTAGTGGATAGAATCTTTTACATATAACATAACGCCACCGTGACTATCGAGTATTCGGTCTTTGCGCTCAGGGGAATGATTTGAGGGGATGAGGTGTTCATCAGTTTCGATAGAGTTGTTAAGCCACGTCTCAGAAAAGAATAATAAATCAAAATTCGAGAGCTCTGCTGTAAGAATTTCCATCTTGTGCCTTATATTCTGCACATTATACTGAATAAACGAAAAGTTGTTGTGCATTGCCAAAAGATCGGACAATGTGATAGACTCTTTACAGAGGAATTAAGAGAACTAAGCGATACAGGGCCTGGGTTTGGTTCGATATCCCCGGAAAGCATCAGGATAACTTTAAGCCATGTCACGAACACGACTGTTAAGAAAGGAAAATATATTCTTCTTACGAAAGATACATTAGAAATGTAGCGCGCGCCCAATATAATGTGTGTATGAGGTCGTTGTATGCGCCGGAAAAGTTGAGATTGACAATTAATGTTTTGAAGACACGACTCCAGGGCAATTTCGTTTTTGTACAGTGATATTAGCACCAGCAAGTTAAAAGATGCAAAAAACAATCCGATTGACGTGTATCTTGGTAAAATGTTATGGGTGTCCATCATAACACAGTAGGAAAAGTAAGTGCAGTGCGTAATTTTCACGAGTTTCAGTAATCCTAAGAGCATCAAACAATCCTCCATCCTTTAGACAGTAAAATAAGTAGACAATAGGAAAGAAAAAGGTTATAAAAAAGTATAATAGTATATAAATGGTCATTGTAGATGTGAACTGGTCATTCATATATTTTACAAGTGCCACAAATGTAATAAACGGCATTTTTTGTGGCCACTGTTATTGAGAAAGTACATAAATGTATTTATAAGGTTGCTATGCAGATACTCCGTGCAAAATCAGTTATACAAAGATACATAAGTACAATAATATATTTAAGACATGTACATGTATATTACAGTTTTGTGCACATACACCGTACACATTCGGTAATACAAAATATTCTTCCGAACAATATTTACACACTATGTCAGAAATCTAATACTTTTGAATGGTGCATAATGAGCTAAATAGGTTAAGACTTTGTACGCTATATTGTGCATTATTTATTGGAAAGGAATCACATTGTTATCTGTAATTATAACAATAAGTTGGTAAATAATCTAACAGAAGCAATTTGATTCGTTCATACTTTGTATGGTAGTCTACATTGTACAATCAGCAAATTAATTACTCTAGAGACAACACTGTTAATCGGATATAACAAAACTTTGGTTAATAATTATTCAACGAGTTCAAAACATTTTGCACGAGATACATGTATTCCGCAGATATGTTCAAATGACAGCTGATTATAAACATATAGATTGGACAAATGTTTACATCTATCGTATATTCTAACACGATACTCGCTGATTTATTTGTAGAAAACAACACAATTATCGTTGTTGAACTACGCAGGTCAGATTAATTCTGTCGGATAGTTTATAGTATTGTAATAGGTGAACAGTTCACTCAATACATGGTATGGATATACAATTTCAATTAGAAGACATATCAACTAACATAATTTGTCAAAATCTGTTTTGTGTGATGAAATAAATTCGTTTAAAATACGACGGTTATAAATGTACCATTCAGTCATTATACATTCGTACCATTCAATCAGTATAATTTCGTCTAATAAAATGTTTATTTCGATACGTGTATAAAACACCACATAGTGTACGTTATAAAGAGTTCCCATTTATACAAGCCCTACGGAAAAGGAACGTAGGGACTGCTCATGGAAATAGTTTGGTGTAAGCTTAAATAGAAATAAGTCGTACAAATGTGTGATGCATTACAATTTGGGCTTATCCCCAATTCAAGCGGCCCTACAGAAACGAAATTGAGGGTCGCTACACTATGCTTCATTAAATGGCAATATTTTATGTTAGTAGTCAACACGGTACAAATACATGTGAGTACAATTATATATTTAATGTATCTTGACTTACTGGAAAATAGTAATACGCGGTTCATATTCGTTAATTTTACATTTTATTTATATTTTACATTTTACATTAAAATGTTCAACAGAAAATGGTAAATAGATAATGTAAATATAATTGCTACCAGCAAAGTACAATAGTGATAAATGCTGTCTAAACACCTTTATAGAATATCATTATACGTTAATTCAGGTTTATACTGGATACGGGAAATTGTTATCAATCATAGTACAATGGAGTAGTTAAGACGGTAAACAATAACCAAGACGTATTAAATGACATATAGTCAGCTTGGCTATAAATTCAACATGTTTTCCACGTTTAACTGCAAGATTATGGTTAGTTCGTGATTGATACGTATATGTATACTGTTCGGAGAAGATAGCGTGTCACTTATGTTTTATTTTCACTTGCGACAGAGGCGTAAGATCTGTTGGCTTTCGAGCGCAGCTCAGTTATCTGTACTGGTTTTTCAATTCGATGGATAACACGTTTAAGGTCCCGAACCAAAATCGTTCCATCATGAGTCCACGCACTTTCTACAAGTTTGTCCAGGACGAGTTTACGCGCATCAAAGAACATCTCACTACTCTGCTTCGTTAGCGCCTCATTAATAAAATTGCCTTTATATCGGTCGGACGTTTTCGCCCGAGATCTCACACTGTACAGTTGTTGTCGGGCTCTGTATGACACGAACTTGACAAGTATGTCTCTAGGCTTTGAACCCGGATGTTTTCGCTGCCCTAATCGATGCGAGCGATCAATCTCGTCAATGGACAGGTTTGCGCCTAGGTCTTTCGCCATTGCAAGTATTATCTTGTCAGTGTCCTCCTCTCCGGCTTCCGGGATTCCGGTGACACGTAAGCAATTGCGGCGACTGTATTGTTCTTCTCGGTTTGCTTGCACCTGTAGCTCGGTCACCTGTTCTTTGAGACATTTGTTTTCCTGCTTTAGGGACTCAATTTTGTCGTTGAGCGAGGCATTTATTCCAGCTATGACCTGCGGTATGAAAGCCTGCACAACTGAGCTAACCATGGCCTCAAGGTCAGTTTTGAACATATCATGCATTTGTCTGGTTATTATTTCTAAATCAGCTTCACTCAGTTGAATCTGGTTTATGATTGCACTGTTCTGCATGATATCAGAGTCAGACAATTTATTATTTTTGTTCCCAGTTTCTAAGTCAATACTTGAAGAGGATAAGTCGCGTTTATCAGGTCGTTTCCCCTGTACATGTGTGGAATGGTTGTTCATGGTTAGCGCTGTTAGTTTTAGATGTGACTCGCAGCGATGTGCGTACGTACTTACTAGTTACCGTTAGTTAACGGTAAAAGGATTAAGTTTATACGTGTTTGTGGTAGACACTGGCAACTGATTGGGAACGGGTAGAAACTGGATCACTGTGATATAGGTCAACAAACAAAGCAATGTCTTTGAAATACCTTGGGCGAAATGGATATCCACAAATATCTCCTTTTTCAGATAATCCACATCAAGATATGTTTCACAAACACACGACACTAGCACTTATAGTTACACATATCACTTTATAGACCAGAAGGATTGTGTTAAAACTCACATAATCCGTATAATCTAGCGAGTTATAAAAAACACGTCAACACCCGCCATTACCGGAACTGAATACATACTTGAAAAGCTGCCTTCCATGCAGGGTACTTTGTCTTACCACCTGTGAACACAGGTATCTGTACTATTTGGAGTTGTTTCCACATATCTTTGCCTGATGCCGAATCAGATTTACCATCGTCTTCATGGTTAAATTCATGATCGTGGTCAGACTTGGAGCTTACTGTGAATATTTCATCATACAAACACATAAGTTCATCATATTGTTTTTCCAAAATGTCAAATTCATTCAAAATACTTTCTGCGTTTCTGCCTTATCTGTCACTATAAAAAGTCCAGGTCTTTGACACTTTGAACTGCAGAATCCATAGCTCCTTCAACTTTGTCGAGACACACTTTTGCCAGATCTTTGCTAGGCGCATCATCACTCAAAATGTCGTTCATTTTGTTATGCGCTCTTGTGTGCGCCGCTTTGCACCTCGATCTCTTCACCTTTAACTGCAAAAAAATGTTCTTGTGGGTTTTTTTCCTCATCTTTGTCACTCATTTTAAATGAATAGAAACCATCAAACCACGCTCTGCTACCAAAATAAATGTGCTATAGACTGCTGTGCAAAAGGCAATTTCATTGGGTGCAGCAGGGCTGATGTTTATTGTTAGGAAGGTCATTTGAACGTGACCTGTTATACGATGCCTTCAGATCCTAACAATGTTAGAATTTGGTTTTAATGAGATTGGAGATTTACCATAGGAAGAAAGATTCTCTAATCGGTTACACACAACTAACATAATTGTCGAAAACGAAAAAGATATACAATTTTTTCTTCAGAACACTTGCCTGTGTGTATGAATAAGGCTACTGTGTGGTCTTGTGGTAAGAGGCTGAAGCATACAGCTTCCTATGAAAGCCCTTTGACAAATTTCCCACGGGTTATGTTACAACTCTAGATGAATATCATATTAATTGATGACGGTTGGACATACAAAGCACACCTTATTATTTATTGTTAATACGGCAAGGCATGACTTCATTCGAATAAAACGTAGAGCAATAATTTGACAAATCAATAATTTGCATTTCCGTATTGCTTAAAACGTGATTGTTGTTTTTCAAAATGTAAATGTAGCTGTCTAATTCGCATAAAATATCTGCTCGAGCATTGTCACGCGAAATAGTGTATTATAATTGCTATAGTCATTGAGGAATAACTATCAAATCAAACTAATTGGTGGATCTTCCGATCTACATGTACTTGCCAACTGGCATTGAATTCTAAATAGTATTCTGTTAACTTTGTAACAGAACAAAGATGAGCAATGTGTATACATAAATACCGAGTTTCACCTAAGTATACTAACATTAATTACATTCACGCAGAGGAATACGAAAACTTTTTTGTGCGATCTATGCCAACAAATGCATGAACATTTTTTAGGTTTAGCATTGGCATTTTAGCATGCAATCTCTTTGTTGGACGGTCGTTGGGCAGAGCGCCTTTCAAATAAAACAGTTTTTATCATATTGTTTAACACTTGCAGACGATTGTGGACATTGTTTCTCTGCTGACTAAAATACATCCAAATCGCCACACTTTTCAGTCGATCTGCACTGACGTAATTTATGAAAACGTTTGTGGGCATATCATCTCGGCTAAATTTTATAATCAAACAAATCGACGCAACTTGTCGATGATAATAATTATGAACTTTCTTATTTAGCATTTTTGGCTCTGTAAGGGAAACGATGAAAACAAATATTTGGGTACAGTATCTCAGACATGTACATGTGATCAGCCAAATCTCACAAGTCTCTCCAACAGTTGTAATTCGGATTTCATCAAAACTTCATGAACATGTGTGACTGCTTTGTATTGAAAAGTTATTTCTTTCAAGGGAATGTTTATAAGTTGGCATGTTACAATCTGTATGTCATGTATGTTGCCATTTTAATATATTACGTGGGATAAAAAATTGCATTCGTTTTACTATTAATCTACACAGGCATTAAGTAGAAAACATATGGTGTTTAAATACATATGGCGCTGTAGCCTTGGTAAACATAAGTACAATTGAAAAGAAAATTTAGACTTACATAAAAGTAATCAACACATTGCTTCAAAGCTCTTAGACATAAAACTAAATTACTTCCTTGTTGAAATGTGCGTCAATCTTTATATATTGTATACAACAGTGTATTTCCGATAGAGTATTGTGACTATCGCGTATTAAAACTCACAAAACTTGTTCGATTTACAATAGGGACAATTATTGAAAATAGTGTATGGAATATTTATATCTCAATTTTAAACTAAAACATGGCCGAGGCACAATTCAATGACATTTCAACCGAAGGAGAAGAAATTACAGAGTACAGGTAATTTTAAACATGATTTTAATTAGTTTTGTTCTATGCAAGATGTGTATTGGCCGGTTTTTATGTGCATGTACATGAGTGTTAAATATACAACTAAGCGCATAACTATAATAAATGTTAAGTTTTAAACCGATATATATTTTGTGTAATTTAATATTTGCCAGTGTGTTCGAATACTAACGAGTTAATGACTTAATTTAATATATATTGAGATGTTTCAATTGGTCAATCATTGTTTATGTTTATTCATTCAGAGCTTTGAGAAGGGTCGACCATATTGCAGTATCAGGCGATCGCAAAGGCTTCGAGTACTACCATCACGGCATATTTCTAGGCCCTGAAAAAGTAGTTGCTGATTTTTGGGGAACAAACAAACATGAAGAATTGTCGATATTATGCAATTTAACAATAACGGAAAGCTCCGTCTAATCCGATTCAATTATATATCCTGACATTGCCTGTCACCAGAAGCGGCGACTGTTAATGCCGAGAAGTTAGTTGCCAACCCTACAAAATGGGGACCGTACGATCTACTGACCAACAATTGTGAACATTTTGCAACCAAATGCAAAAAATGTTAGCCGTTTCGAAGCAGATTATTGTAAAAATCCATGATGCTCTCAAAAACCCTATAAGAGGTTGTGCCCTAACCATGTGCGTCTCTTCTCTTGGTAGCTTGTCATGTCAAAGGAGAGTCTGACACAGTGACCCCATGTGAACAATGTGTCATAAAAGCTGTGATGTTTATAGTTTATTTAGACAATAGCAGTCAGTGCAGATGTTGGTGAAAACGGATTGTTCGACATGGGAACATTTGCCCTCGTCAACGAGGTTATACATAGCATGCAATTTGTGTGTATGTTTTGTTTTGTTAAGTATGGACTTTACTCAAAAGGTTATGAACAGGTGTATATTATTTGATGCGACGGTTGATTATGGTCAACGACGAGCAAATAATTTGATATTTGTGTGAGTTCAGATATAATTAGCATCTTTAGCAAGAAAATATTGTTTTATATTTTGAAAATATTTTCACAATGATGGGTTTGTTTTATTGCTGTCTTATATTGAATAATAATCAAACATAGTCCACGAGGGATGTTAGTATATACATGCATTGTTAAATATTTATACAAATCAGAGACGTGGACTATTATTTACGTGTAGGCTATTAAAAATCGCTGATAAACCATAATATATGCCGAAAATAAAAGACCGAGTCAGAAGTTAATTGGGGTTTGTTTGTTTGTTCAATCAAATAATTGTATCATGTTAACTTAAAAATGTTGCACAAATACATGTATGCCAATATATATTTCTTAGCATCATAGTTAGTATTGTGAATTTGTACATAAAGAGCTTTCAGATAACCTCAACCCCATCAGTTTCAATTTCAAAACACTGGATGCTACTTAACGAATTGTTAAAGTGTTTAAGGTTTGTAAGATGTTCCAAGATTTAATCTTGAAGAAGTCTATTTTTCGAAAACATAGTCATATTACTGTACTACAATACAAAAATACTATATTATATGTGGTATAATAATAATAATAATAATAATAATAATGATAATAATAATAAATAAATAAATAAATAAATAAATACATAAATAAATACATAAATAACAAAATAAATAATAATAATAATAATAATAATAATACCGTACTTTACATAACTTAGCAATAATTGCGAAGAACGAGCTTTTAGGTGTTTGGGCATTTGCATTATACCTAGAATATCTAATAATAGATAAATAGCCGGTAGTTATATTCATATATACATGTAATTTGTGAGATATTAGGTAAAGCTAGTCTATTCAATTCATAATACATTATATTGAGTAAAGTCTATTTTAAAAAAGAAAATGCTACTCTAGTTGGAATACAATAAGAAATTAAGCATTAAAATTGCTTCACTTTTGCTATATCCTGATAATAAGTCAATAGTGTTAAATAATACATATGCTACTTTAAGCCCTCAATTAAATGCATGGATAAGACAATTTATTTCAAGAAGCCGATTTGGCACACTTTTTAGGGTAATTAAGTATTTTCCTTTGTTGACAAACAAAGTTTGCTTCATTTGGAAACTAACTAATGATTGGAGATCCCAATTTTAGCTCGGGGATTCTAAAGTTTGATCACAAGTGTAGTATGCTCTAGAAAGCCGACTTAACCTTGATGTAAGTAAATATATTGTTCTATTTTCTGTGCCAAGACGTCTTTTTCTGCACACTCCTCTTGCATTCAATGTTATCAAAGCATTGTAATCCTACGTAAGTCGTTAGGTCTCAGAATATTAAGCATTGTCCAACATGCATTCTGAGTTTGTCAGCATATGTCGACTTTCAACAAGTATTAAATAATGTAAAACAATATATACCTACAACTTAACAACAATAACATTTAGACAGTAATTACTAAACAATGTGTTTTAGTCCAATTTGAAACAGTTAGTACTAAACAATGTGTTTTGGTCCAATTTGTATTGTTTAGGAAAATATGACTACATATTTAATGCAGCTAATTGAAATTTTATGTAAAGCACGCGAAGATACGCAAAAATGTTTATTTTATAAGCACACATTATTTTATTCATGTGTGCTTCCATAAGGTATCTGGTGCTTACGACACAGGTTAGTGTTGTTTAGGACATAAACTGTATATACTTATTTAAACTGTGTTCACCCATGACAATAACGAAGTAGCATATCATGCATTGTATTTATAAATGTTCTAAGCGAATGCGACAATATCGATCGTTTTATAAAATGGTTGTATATGATTTGTTTGACTTAGTCTGCATTTTGTGACGCAACTTGACCTACTTAACTGTTGGAATCCCACGCTGCGAAGTGCGAAGAGTGTATATATATATATCGCCCAGCTGTACTTTGCTATCATGGTGTAACGGCGTGATCAGTCGGAGGAAGGTTAGTGCGTCTATATTATAAAATATTTCAGTACCTCGTTTAACATGATATTCCTGTTTAGTGCATCGATAATACATAGTTTTTAGTCAGTAAAACTACTAGTTCCATTAAGAAGACTTGAAAAAATGTACTTGAACTGTTGTTTGTTCTCGGTGTATTTATTTCTTTACGGTAATATCGTGTACCTTCAGTATACGCGTACCAAACTTAAACTATAAAAAAAAACATTATTAACAACAACACACACACATTCCGTCGCTTACCAAAAAGTCATACATGCTTCATGTTTCATATATACCGGAATGTAATATTTAGCTAGAAAGCCACTATCTGTGTTACTATCTTTTGGGCGTTCACTGGCCTTCAAACTATGCTGCAAACCTGTGCAGCAAACCTTTGCAGCTATTAGCAAGGCTTGTAGGCATTCATCTGTTTTAAAACAGTGATCTAAACCATTGTGGTTTTGCTTAACCAGCAGTGGTTTCCCATGAATATAAAACCCATCTATTTAATATTTTATCGAAATCCCAGCAAATATTTTCCAAACGAAATTTAAACAATGTGCTTAGAATATAGGTTCGTCAGTGTTGGTAAGAGTTTTGTCGACTTTAGTTGTATACGTATTGTTACTTTGGTTCAGAAGATTGTCTAAATTATAAACGAGACGTGTATTCATCAATTTAGCGAAGTCGTCCATCATACGTGTGCTTTATCTGGTCACAAAGCTAGTAAAACAACTGTCAGATTTATGTGGGATAATCATGGCATTCGCAGCGTGTCATTTATTCAATGCTAAGATTTGATTATTATATGTTGTTATTTTTGGACGGGAAATACAAATATAGACTCAGTAGATGGGTTCTGAAAGTACCGTGTGTTGGAGTATGAAAATGAATAACTTATTTTCTTTTTATTGCTTTTTTGGAAACTCATAATATTCGTTAACATAATATTTTAGAAGCTCACGAGGACATCATCGTCTCATACCTTCCTTTCTTCGTCGTTTTTACAATCTTAATTAAGCAAAAGCACAACATCCCTTAGGGTTTGACACCATATTTTATAAACTGATTATAATTCCTAAGGCTGGAATGTTAACATTCAGTTTGAATTCAAGTAAACATTTGCTTTATGATAAATTTTAAAATATACAATGACGACCTCTTGTCATGCTGTGTTGGTTAAAACATTTTGTGCATATGTGCTTCGATGGAAACCACCGCGATAGCATCATCAACCTTGCGCGTAACATTGCAGTCACTTTTTATTTTTAAGTTTTACAATATCGTGGAGAATATTTTCGCATTTCTTACGAAGTAAATACCATTTCTAGTATAGATCGGACACATTAACCTGTCACTGACCTTGGTGCATACATGTATAAAACCCGTTAGTTTTCGTGCTGAAATATAGCTTTCGTGGTCATTTGACTTCATAAGGTCAACAGTGTTTTATCGCACAATTATAATGACAGTACCAACCAAGATAGATTGCTTGCCATACACGTTGCATTGTATTTATATATCCTGTAAAACATTGATTTGGATCATAGCATTAAGTTCAGTTATAGACTAAATATATTAGCTTTATTTTGCTTGTAGTGTGTATTGTGTTGTAAAATGCATACCAACGTTTAAAAAATCGTAAATGCAGAATTGTATAATAAGGTAAATTATTAACCATATAGGTATTTAATTTATGTTAATGTTTAACAATCGTGTTTTGTTTTGTTTATTTCAATATTTGTGCTATGTTAAATCACAAAGTATTTAGTTGTAAAGAAAACATACTGCTCCGTTTGACTGTACATGCGCCGTCTTCTGTTACTGCTCCGTTTGACTGTACATGCGCCGTCTTCTGTTAAGGCGGTAAAATTATGCGTATAATGATACAAACGTCGGGCACCGGGTTACAAACAATTAGAGCGAAGTATGCAGAACAGCTGTTGGATTCATTTGGATCATAATGAAATTGTTATAAATGGAGTTATCCAAAATAAATTAAAAAACTAAAATAAAATTGTAAGTTACTAAGTTAGCAGGAAAATACGGTAAAATTCAAAACAGGTTCTTAAGATATTCTTCAATTGGTCATCTAACTTATTTCAAAAAACGATTTTACAGCGGAGATAAATTAGGACAGAGCTGTTTGAAACTGATTCAATGACAAGGAATCAATGCTCAGTTAAGAATGAGCTGGCAATAAACCTACATCTCGGAGTAAACACTTTATACATTTATAGTTGTAGTGAGTAATCAACGTTATTTGAAAATATTTCGAATATCGTACTTTATATTAATACATGATATTAGTTAGGGTGTTTGCCAATACATTTTAATTTGAATTCTCTGTTATACTGATGAACTTGCTACTTGCTGTAAATAAGCACTAATTTGTGAAACTATATTTCATGTATGTGCTTGATTCGGTGGCATGTTGTTAAAACATTCACTAAAATTTTGTCACTGATAAGTAAGTTATCTGAATTTAAATATCTGAAAGGTCGTCTGGCAGATAGTTGCATCACGTCCAGTCATTTCAAGTGGTAGTGTGATTAGGATTGAAAGGAAAGGATATTAAGTACATGCCGAGTTAGTAGAGGTTGTTTTATATGCCATAAAGTATATATTGTTGTTGTTGTTTTGTT